>OZ030028.1:23267500-23565000 GCA_964023405.1 Apodemus agrarius
ATGCTTGAAGGTGGCCCAGTTGGCACACTGTAATCAGAGTCACCTCGAGGAGTGCTGCAGCCTCTTAGTGTTCTTCTGTGAGTGCCATGGCAACAATGGTGGGCTGTCCCCATAGCAGATAGTTTGGGAACTACATAGCACCCTGTATCTGATTACTACTACATAAAGAAGGAGGGGCTCAGATCTGAGTGGACAGCATAACAGAAAGAGGGGAGGCTGGGATGAAGCACAGAGAGAGAGAGAGAGAGAGAGAGAGAGAGAGAGAGAGAGAGAGAGAGAGAGAGGAGGGGAAAGGGGGAAGAGGGGAGAGGGGAGAGGGGAGAGGGGAGAGGGGAGAGGGGAGAGGGGAGAGAGGAGAGAAGAGAGAAGAGAGAAGAGAGGAGAGAGAAGAGAGAAGAGAGAGATTAAAAAAGAAGGCTGTCATCTGCTGTCCAGGTTTCTGGTAACACTAGAAGCATTGCTCCCTCCACCCCAGAAGAAATGGTTAGATACCCTTGTTCTTTATTGTAAGTAAACCAAAGCTCCTTATCTCTCTTCTGCCCTCCCGATCATCATGGTGCCCGTCTGTGTTATAGATTAGTCTGCCCAGATTTGGTGCCAAGCCTGAAATAACTACAAGCAGAGTGTTGATATATGTGGAGCAGACAGTTGGGACCCCAGACTATAGGACTCCATCCTTTTCTCCACTCTCCCCGTGGAGAGAGAGGATCCTAGATTGCCTCTCTGTGGGGTCCCAAGCATGAATCATATCTGCTTTCAAAGTTGTTTTTTTTTTTTTCTTCCCGAGATCCATGAATACCGCATGAGCTGGAGGCAGAGTCGTTACGAATTGTAAGTGAAGCGGATGGGGTTTTAAAATTAAATAGCAGCACTGTGTTATTTTTCATCGAGATTCAGAGCAGCAGACCTTCCCAGCAGAAGTAACTTACATAATTTGATTCTCTCACTTAACCAGAACTGATCACTGTAGGGATAGAAATTAATTTTGAGAAAAACAGCTGCCAGTTTTGCCTCCGCGCCAACCTCTCTCCGAGCTTTGCGAATGTGGTCAGAATAAAACACACAGCTTCCTCTGGGTGACTTGTTTATTCACTGGGACTCCCCCTCAGTTCCCCCCTCCAGTCTTTAGTTTCCCTGGAGAATGGTCAGGTCACAGTGAGTATCTCTGGAGTACCGACTCTCATAGTCACATCTGTCCGTGCCAGCTTGAATGATGAAGGAGCTGGGTGTGGTGTGCATGATCTAAAGGTTTGGAGCTCTATGAAACAAGGCTGCAACCAGATGTGATGGTGCAGGCCTGTCATCTCAATTACACAGGACACATGGGAAAGGGTACTACAAATTCAAGGCTAGCCTGAGTTACGGAGAAGGGTTTAGGATAGGCTGGGAATCTAAGTGAGACAATAGCTCAAAGTAAAAATAAATAAAAATAGAAGAGAGGGCTGAAAATGGAGATCAGGGGTGAAACACCCACTTAAATCCTCCAAACCCACTTAAATGGTTTAGCATTAGAATTCTGCCTAGAATCCCCCAGTGAGGGGTGGGGGGCGTGACTCAGTGGTGGAACCCCTGCCTAGAATCCCCCAGTGAGGGGCAGGGGGCGTGGCTCAGTGGTAGAGCACCTGCCTAAAATCCCCCCATGAGGATCTGGGAATGTGGCTCAGTACTTTTAAAAGTAGAGTACTATCAAATAGATAAAGAAGTTCTACCTAGCTGTCAATATGTCAAAATTCAACCTTTCAGACATCTTCTCTAAGAGTCAGCTTTGATATGTCAGGAGCCCATGTATCCTCCTTGCAAGGGAAGTGAACAGTAAGGCAATATTCATGTTGGTCTAAACCTTTGTAGTTCTTTTGACAGATTGCATGACATTCCGCAAAGTGACATTTGGAGTAGCTGAGTTGGCCTTAGGCTACCTGCCAAGATAAAAAGAGGTGACATGCATTAGCACAGGGAGAACTCTGTGTCAGCTGGTACTCCATTACCTCTGATTTGTCCAGTATTGGGGTTTGAATGGAAAATGTCCCCGTAGGCTTGTTTATTTCAACACTTGGTCTTCAGCTGCTATCAGTGTTTCAGAAGGTTGTGGAATCTTTAGGAGGTGGAGTCTTGCTGGAGGAGGCCATTACTCTCCACAGGTCTTGAAGTTTTGTAGACTCGCCCATTTCCTGTATATGTCCTGCTTCTGGCTGCAGACACAATGTGGCCAGCTGCCTGACGCTTTGCAACAGTACCTTCCCACAGTGAAGTGTATCCCTTCAAACTGTAAGCCACGGAAATCCCTTCTTCTTTAAATTGCCCTTTGTAAAGATTTACTTTTAAATGTGGTGTGTGTGTGTGTGTGTGTGTGTGTGTGCAGGTATCTGAAGAGGCATCAGATTCCTGGAGTTGGAGTTACAGGTGATTATGAACCACTGGAACTGACCTCTGGTTCTCCTGTAGAGCCATCTCACCAATGAGTCATCTCTTCAGCACCTACTTTCAGACATTTTTGTGGTGCAGATGGACATGACTCAGATCCAGCACGGCAACCCATTCTTGCAATGTGTTCTCCACCAGGCTTGCAAAAAGATTTTCAAAATAGATTTTAAATTTTAGCACCACGATTAGGAATTAGACTTTCCTGTCCTGCCTTTTGAGTATGGCCAGACTCACCTGACTAGCATTGCTTCAACCCCAACACTGTGAGATAGAGGAGATGTAGTACAACTTCTGTGGCTTGACCACAAAGACCATAGAGTTTCCAGTCGTTCTTGAGATGTTAGTTCTCATATCCATATTGGTCACTGCTCTCGATGCTGTGACCACAGACCCAACAAGAAACAACTTAAAGATGAAGAGTTTATTCTGAAAGTTTGAGGCTCTATTATGGTGGGGATGGCACAGTTACAGGAGCTTGAGACAGCTGGTCATGTTTCATCCACAGCCATCCAAGCAGAGAGAGATGAAGGCTGGTGCTCAACCCACTGTCTCCTTTTTATTTACTTTAGGACCCCAGCCTATGAGATGGCACCACTCACATTCAGCATGGTTCTTCCTTCTTCAGTTAGGCCAGTCTAGAAATCCCCTCATAGACCCTCCCTGAAGCTCATTTCTATGGTGATTTTAAACCTTGTGAAGTTGCCAACCAACCAATATGAACTATTGCGCTATCTACAGCATAAAAAGTAAGGACCTGTGACACAGTCCAGCAGATAAAGGTGTTTATTCTGAGTCTAATGACCTTCAGTCCCCATAGTCTATATGAGAGAAGGAGAGAAAAGACTCCCATAGGTTGTCCTCCATATGTAGCCCAAGCACTTTGGCTACCCCATATTCCTAACACACACACACACACACACACACACACACACTTTAAATGTAAAAACAATGCTGCACCAAGAACCTCTTGACCAGGGCGGTAGTGTGTAACTACAGTTTGGTTAATAGTCCTTATCTTGCTCCAACAGTGCATCTATCATCCAGTCTCAGCTCTGTGTAAGCAGCATCTTGGATTTTGAGCACCACCCAGCCTCTCTATCAACTGTAGCTTCAGGGGGCATCTAGCTGCATCCTATGAAAGTTTCCAAGCAAGAAATTCCCACCAGAAATTCCCCAAACGTCTGATTCTTAAAACTGAAGTCTAACAAATGGTTAATATACACTGTTATGTTTGGGGATAATTTGTTAATTAGAAATTGTGAGCCCAACACCATTATGATATTGAGTGTTCCAGCAGAGGGATAGAACCCAGGGGCAGAAGGAGAGTGCCATTAAGGTATCTCACAGAATAGGAGAACATTCTGGAATCCACTGCATCTGGATTTGGTGCATGGTATTTATCCAACATGTAAGCTCTCATTTCCCCCATCAGGGTGACTTCCTCATCTGTGACTTGGAGGGGCTGGTACACATCAGGTTGGGTTTTAGGGATGGAATTGACATCGTGTTTCCTCCTAGTATGAAACAAGCTATTTTTTTTTTTTTTGTCTCATAATGCTCTTTCTCTGGGACAGAAAGGTTATTGATTGTCACAATTCTCTGGACCGCTTAATCGATACACACCGGTTAAAAGGGACCGTGGTGACGGATGGGAGTCCCTTCTAGCGCTGTTCTACATGATGCTGGGCTGTGATAATTTGCCTGTCAGAAAGCCGTACTTTCTTAAGAAGCCAAATGTGAAGGCATTAGGGGATTTAGTGTCAAGATGAGCAGCGATGTGTTTGTGAGTTGACATTTGAAGCTTCTTTTATGAGAAACATGGCAAGCATGGGATCGTTTCCTCAGAGAGGACCTTGGCTCTTTTCGATATTGTCAAAGGTAACAACTCAAAGGTATTGGTTTGAGGCGAAGGACAAACAATGAGGTAGGCTGTCCTTTTATATGAGAGATTTATGAGAGTGGCATTAACATTATAGACCAGAGGTTCTCAACCTTTCCAATGCTGCCACCCTCTAATGGTTCCTGATGTTGTGACTCACAACAATAAAATTATTCGCATGGCTACTTCACGACTGTAATTTTGCTACTGGTGTGGATGATAATGTAAATATCTGATTACAGCATATCTGGTATGCAATTCCTGTGAAAGGGGTCATGACCCACAGGTTGAGAACCACTGTTATGGCTAGGCGGGCAGAGATCAACATGCCAACAAAGGCACTGAGGACTTTGGGATCATATGACTGAGTGGTGGTCCCTTCTTAAAGTTTTCACAGGGAGAGGAGAGGGAAAGAGGTGCAAAAGTTTCTCCTTTGTCCTTCAGTGGGCCATTGCTAGGGTAACTAGTAAATAGTCATTGAAAGAGTGTTCACGATCAGTAAACATCTTTCCTTGTCACCCATTTCCTGGGCAGGGAGAATAAGTCTCTAGAGAGTCTGGAAGCCAAATTACATTCTTTAAAAACAAACAACAAAAATTGTCACGGCTCAACCAAAAATGGAGGAGTTTGACCCAATGGCTTAGCCCTGGCTAACAAGGATGGCTCTTCTCTCTCACCCGCAGCTGAAGCAGCCGGAGAAATTCATCAAACCCCTTAGGGACCTCTCCTCAATCAACCCAAGGTCATTGGAATTCACTGATTGTTGAAAAGAATGTCAAGACTGGCCAGGTGAGAAACTAAGTTGGGGTTATTAGAGATAGTTCAACATAGATTTTAAGGATGAGGGTTAAGAGAAAGAAAGGCACTCAAGATGAAAATTAGATACATACCATGCCCCGGGTGTGGGCTTCTCATAAGCAATCACATTTTATTCTCCTTACAATAGACCTGTACAGGTTTATGTGGGGCTTGAAGCTGCCATCTCAGGATTGCTAAGAAATCTAAATGGGAATGATAGGTATTTCCTGAGGGGCATCTGACAGCCTTACAATTGACAGATAAAATCTGGATCTTTGGGATGAAGGAAAATTGGACCTCTTAACTGTCAATGAGACAGATAGCTATTTTTAGTGTCATGTCTGTTGCTGTGACAAAAATACTCTGACCAAAAGCAACACAGGGGAATGTGTGTTTATTGAGCTGATAATTCTAGGTTTTGGCCCATCAATGTGGAGAAGCAAGGCAGCAGGAACTGGAAGAAACAAGTTACAGGTATCTATAGTCAAGAGCACAGAAAAATCAATGCATGTATGTTCATTTGCTGGCTTGTGTGCTTGCTTGCTTGCTTGCTTGCTTCTGTCCAGTTTGATTTCTCTACTCTTGGACAGTTCAGGACACTATGCTTAGAGAATGGTACCACCCACTGTGGGCTATGCCTTTATCTTCCTACATCAAAAAACTGAAGACCATGTCTTACAGACATACACGCAAGGCAATCCAATGTCGATAATCCTTCACTGAGACTTTTTCTATATTATGTGACACTGTGTCAAGTTGATGAAGCTAATCATCACACAAAATCTAGAGATTCCCAGGAAAATATCCAAGGTTGAATACATTCAGGCCTTTAGCCTGGTTCATTGCTACATTAACAAAATATCTAACTATGAAAGGAATGGAATGTTGACTCCATATTGGCTACCCTTACAGCAAATATTAATCTTGCTGAATTCTTGATTCTTGGCTAGTGAGAGCTTTCAACCAATCTCCAAGATAAGGGCCTCAATTTCCATGACCCATGGTTTCTCTATCTTTTCTTTTTAATCTTGACTTTAAGCTCCTCTGTGGCATTTGTTGTTGGTAGATGGTTTGCAAGTTTTAAACAAGGCCTCAATCTAGCCCAAGCTGGTCTAGAACTCACTTTGAAGGCCCAAGATTGGCCTTGAACTCAGAACAAACCTTCTACTTCAGCTGAGTCATGGTACTAAAGGCCGTTTGTTTGTTTTTGCTGTAGCATCAAGTTTCTAGCTGTATGCAGAAATTCACACCGATGGCTTCCTAGAGCTTTTCAGAGCAATCCAGAATAATCTTCATGCTTTGTTTGTTTGTTCTAAGACAAAGTCTCTGGTAGCCAGGGATTACATCCACCTAGACATGTAGCCAAGGATGACCTTGAATTCCTAATCTTCCTGCCTCTACCTCCTGAGTGCTAGGATTACAGGCTTGTACCAACATGCTTGGTTTATTTGGTACTGGAGATAGAATCCAAGGCTTCATTCATTCATTCATACACACACACACACACACACACACACACACACCAAATTAAAAAAATAACGAAAATGTTTTAAGACAAGAGCTAGCTAAGCCTGAGCCAGAGCATGAACCAGCAAGCAGCACTCCTCTGTGTTTCCTGTCCTGACTTCCCTTAATGCTGGACTACAGTTTATAAACTGAGTTGATCCCTTTCTGCCCTGTGTTGCCTTTGGCCAGAGTGATTTATCACATTAACAGAGATGAAAGTAGGACATCATACATCTATTCATTTCTCTGATTACTTTCATTTCCTTTGCTGTGATGTTCTGTCACCTTCTAGCCTTGTTTCTAGGTGACTCACCACCTGCATTATTCTGACAGTTACTGTAGAAGGGGGCCATACTCCACTCAGCCATTAAAATGAAGATAAGTCGTCATGCAAAGTTGACACCAGACAGAACTAGTCCCAGTTCTACCAGGGAGAAAAATTTGTCCCATTAATAGGACATAAATATGGACTATGCAATGGCGGACACTAAGAAATAATCTGGGCAGCAATGAAAAGTGAGACCATTCCAAAGAAGTAGATTGAGAAAATAAATTAGGAAACATGGTAACAAGAACTGTAAGAGACTCAGGCAGAAATTGTACCCTGTTTTGTCACCCTTGTGTGATATGAGATTCTATTTCCTCATATCATACTCATTTACTTGTTTATTAATTCTTTTTTATCTTTGTGTGTGTGTGTGTGATGTTTCAGAGTATCTTATCACAGAAACAGAGATGAAACTATAGCAGTACATTTCTATTCATTTTTCTGATTACATTAATCTTCCCTGTGTTTCAGTGTGTGTGTGTGTGTGTGTGTGTGTGTGCGCGCGCGCGCGCGTGGACACCCACGCGCGTATCCATGTGTATTCCCTTCTTTTCTGTTGTTGAGATAAAATATCCCAACAGAAAAACAGACTAGGACAGAAAGGGTTTGTTTAGATTTATATTTCCAGAGGGAAAGAGTCTGTCCTGGCACAGAAGACATGATAACAATCAAGGGAAGCATGGTGGGAGAAGCAGCGTGGTGCCTGGCCACACTTCATCTACACAGAAAGCAGACAGGAAGGAGAAATGAGAAGAGGGTGGGGCTATAAAGCCTCCAGGCCCAACCCCCAGTGACGTACTTCCTCCAGCAAAGTTTCACACTAAAAGTTCTATAACCTTCCCAAAGAGGATCACCTGTTAGGGAACACCTATTCAAACGTGTGAGCCAATGGGAGACAACTTCACAGTAAGACCACAACAGTCTCTGTGTGAGTGTGTTGCGTGGATACCCAGCGCTTATATCGAGGTCAGTGGACAACCTCAGGCATTAGTGTTCATTTTCCACTCTTTGTTACAGGACTTCTTGTTTACCATTAACTTACAGATACTTCCTGTCTAAGTTACCCTTTTAGGATCTCTGGGATTACAAACATGGGCTATGTACTACTACATCTGGCTTTACATGGGTTCTGGGGATTTGAACTCAGGTCATCATACTTGTATGACAAGCACCTCACACACCCCAGCTCACATTGGTCAGTTTCTTTCATCTTGTTCTTGTTCTTGTTCTTGTTCTTGTTCTTGTTCTTGTTTTCCTCCTCCTGCTCCTCATCCTCCTCCTTTTTCTCCTCCTCTTCCAATACATCTGATTTCCAGATGTACTCTGGTTAGAACAAGGATGACCTTAGTTTTTGAGTGAATGAATCTTTAAATAGCCTTCTAAGATACATAGATTTAAGACAGAGTGGAGTTCCTGCTGTCTAGGCCTAGAAGGGCCTTGGGTGCTGACAACCTTGTACCACACCTCAGTTCATTCATCCGGCATTGGCATCCAGTGCATTCACAGAACTCCAAAGCAATCCCTTGCAATGTGAAGATTTTCTTCACCCCGGATTCTGCTCTCTTATTTTCTTTTGAAAGTCTGAAACTAAGCCTATAAAATTATCAGGAAGAAGTCTTTTCTATGAACTAATTTATTACCCCCTCTCTCCTCTCTGGGGTGTGTGTGTGTGTGTGTGTGTGTGTGTGTGTGTGCAAGTACACACAAATGAGTGCATGTGTATATAATATATCTAGGTGAACAGTAGTCGAGAAGGTAGAAATTGGCATGTATCATTAGTTTGTCCTTTCTTGAAAACTTTGCCAGCAACTGTGGGACCCATGTGTTGGGGAGCGTGAGCTAAGGAAATGCCAGTGACTAGGAGTAAAGGCATACTGGTTTCTCATTGCTCTGACTTACTCCTGGCAGAAGCAACTTCAAGGAGAAGTTTATTTTGACTTAACAGGGTAAGGAACCCAGTTCATCCCAGGTGGGAAGTCATGTCTCCTTGGGTGGCATAGACAGGGTTTGTCAGAACTTACAGCACAGCTCCTTATGTGTCACCAGATAGGAAGTAGAGGGCTCAGACAGAACTGTGGGTGGGGCTAAAGTATTGAAGGCACTTTTTAATGGAGAGCTGGGCCCTACCTCCCGAAGAGTCTGCACTCTTCCTAAACATCAGCACCACTAACTGAAGACCAAGTTTTCAAACAGTAACCCACTGTAGGTGGGGGGACACTTCACATCCAAACAGGAATGGAAGGTGTGTTAATGGAAGGAGCTGTGACCCTCACCTCATAAGAAGAACCTTTGCAACTCTGGAGACTCCACTGTGAAAGGAGACAGTTTATTTGACCACTTTGTGTCAGCTCAGAAGGATGGGCATTGACTCAGTGCAGCGGCTTCCTCTTCCCCTTCTTCACTGACTGAGTAATCAGGAGTCCCAATCGTGCAAGACACTATGTCTTACTTATCTTTCTGCAGCTTACGTTTGCATTTTTCTCAAAAACCATGAGTGGGTTCATTTCTACATTTTATATCCTGTTTGTTTTACAGGCTCATGATTTTGTCACAACTACAGGCCACCAGGCACCCTTGGCTATTGGAAATTTTCTACTATAAACTTCTAGTTTGGGTTGGGGAGAGGGTTGGCTAGACTAGGAGAGTTTGGATGTGGTTAGCCAACTTAGGCTACCATCAGGGCCCCAGTGCTTCCTCTTACCTATAGTTAGACTTAGGAGGACTCAGGGTACTTTTATTTTGTAAATGAACCATTGGATTTTATCTCCTTCAGCTAGGAATGATCCTCAGGTTACCCAGAACATGCCTACCTCCAATTACCTCCAGTACTCTACCATGTGATACAGAAGGACTCTTCCATCCCTCTGTTCACAGACAGCCGCATGCTTGCAGATACAGTGATTATTTTCTTGTAGAGTGTATGAGGAGCCAAGTTAAGAGGGTTTTGGCAGCCACTCTCCCCCACGAATGCTGGGAAACTATTTACAATTCAGAGCAGGCGCTGTGTATTAGAAACAAGTTTTAGAGATGCTTCATGTTATTTGGAGCAACTTAATTTTAAGCTATATTAAAAAAGAAAGATAGCAGGTGGGCTTTAGTGTTAAAGCATGACTTACATTTCTTTTTTCTTTTCTTTTTTCTTATTCTTTCTTCCTTCCTTCCTTCCTTCCTTCCTTCCTTCCTTCCTTTCTTTCTTTCTTTTCCTTTCTTTCTTTTTAAAAACAGAACTTTACAATGCAGTAGTTGCTCATTTAGGCAGTCAGGGGACATGTAGATTTTCAAGAGCTATGCAAGGTTCACATGGCTAAGCTGGATAACTGACCTGCATATGCTGCCAGCGAAACTTCACAATTTTAAGTTGTCTTTAAAGTCTACAGAATCCTGAGGCTCTGAGCAACTTAGTTCTGCTCACCTACCACAGGGGAGTATTCGTAGTATCCTTGAACTTGGGAGAAGAGAAAGATTTAGAGTAGAATGAGACAGGAAGCCACTGCATTTTAAAAAGTTATTATTTTTGTGTGTGTTGGCTATCAAGTACTGAGGGGGATGCTGGTCTCACACTATATGTCCTATAATCATGGGTTTCTCTGTTCTGTTACCATTATTACTGTCATGACAAGATGCTGGACAGAAGGAAGGAAGGGATTATTGTGGCTCACAGTCTGAGCAGATGCAGTCCATCATGGTGGGGAAGGCACAGCGGCAGGAGTCTGAGGCAGCTGGTCTCCCAGCATTTGCAGTCAGGAAGCAGAGGAATCAATGCTGGTGCTCAGATCACTTTCCCCTTCTTATGCAGTTAAGTACCCAACCTGTGGGATGCTACCTCCCACGTTCAGTGGGTTTCTCCATCTCAGTTGATCTAATCTATAATCTCCCTTATAGGTAAACCCAGAAGTGTATTTCCCAGATAAGTTTAGATCTTGTCAAGTTGGCCATTAACAATTGCAACTTTCATTTAAAATCTCGGTGTTACTTAGAAGTGATGCCCTGTGGGACAGAAACCAGGGATGCCCTCATTTTCAAAGTAGTTCTTAGATATGTTCTTTAAATGTCATTAGGTGAGGGACTGGGGAGATGGCTCAGTGACTAAAGTGCTTGCCATGCAAGCATAAAGACAGAAGACCATTTAAATGGAGGGTATTCTGGCCCACCTGTAATTCCAGTCACAGAGATAAAGATATGATCACCAGATTAAGATGGCTTACTAGTCTAGACATATCTAGACACTCTGGAATTGTTTGAGAGGCCCTGTTTCAAGGAATCAGATAGAAAAGGGAATTAAAAATTATTCCCAACATCAACCTTAGGCCTCCCTGTGCATGTACACATATGTGCACATGCAGTCATACACATGTGTATCTTTATACATGCTAACCAATGCATACATAGACACACATAGCACTCACCAAAAATTCTTTTTAACATTATTTGGTGATGTGGTCTTTGTGTCTTTAGGTTCCTCATTTATTTTTATAGATTTTGATTCAATAATGTTCTTTTTTCCCTTTGCATTCCTTTATAACAGGGTCTCATCATGTAGCCCAAGCTGGCCTCACAGTGGCAGTCCTTCTGCTTCAAACTCCCAAGTGCTGGGATTACAAGCATACACCACACAATCAGTTCTTTCCCTCTCCTTAATAGAAATCTTAATTGACGTGAATAGCACATGACACTAATGAACCATTTAAAAGTGTAGATATCCTTTGATATATTTACATATCATAAGTTGATTGCTTTTATTTGTTTTAGAAACATTTTCGGGGCTGAGAGGTGGTCAGTGATGGTAAGTGAAGACAATTGCTGTTGCACGGGACCTGAGCTCGGCCTGCAGCATTCACACCAGGTGATTAAAATTACCTGTAACTTTGGCTCCAGGGGATCTGATGCACTCCTTTGGCCTCCATGGATACCCACACCTGTGAGAGCGCGCACACACACACACACACACACACACACACACACATCACATCACAATTAGAAATAACAAAACAAAACAAAACCATTTCCTTCATCCCAAGAGGAGACTCTACCTCCACTGACTGAGCTGTCTATTTAATTCTTCCCATCTCTGAGCTCCAGGCAATCAGTCATTTGCTTTCTGTCTATGGGTTTATCTATTCTTATGGCTTCATGTGCATATATAATATGCACATAGAGGGTGTGATCTTTGGTGTTGGGCTTAGCATGTTTTCAGTTTTCATCTAAGTTGTGCCATGGACTGGTGCTTCCTTTATGTTTATGCCTTTTTGAGACAGGGTCTCACTATGTAGCCTAGGCTGGTCTGAAACCCCCAACCGTCCTGCCTCAGTCCCCTAATTTCTAGAATCATAGGGGTGTGTACCACCAAGCCTGGCCAATTGTGTACATATCCGGTAGGTTCCAGATACTTTCATCTTGAAAAATTATCTCTTTAAGCCAAGGGATTCTGACTTGGGCCTTTGGTTGAAATCCACGTGCGTAATGAGTCAGCTTCCAAAGGCATTTTGCTGCACCTTCAAAAGCTGTCATTACTGGGAGCAAGGCGATGCTTCCGGGGAGATGGCCCAGTTCAAGCCTCTGCTTGGAGAGTTAATTATTTCCGCAACATCTCTGCCACGTGGGAGTTGAGCATCTGCCTGAGTATGGACCCTGAAGGGGAGGATGACGCCGAGAGGGAACTTAGTCACACTGCCGATGTCTCCGTGAGAAGGATTTGTTCTCCATGTGCATCTGGACTCTGCTGCTGCGGGCAACGTACACCTGCTGGCAGGGCAGGGCATGTGAGGTGAGGGACCCGATTCTATATGATGATGGCATATCAGTGGCCTGCGTCCAAGGAACCCAGATTGGAGCCTGCTGAGACTGAGCAGTTTGGAAGGCCTTGGATGGACACTTAGTTATCCCAGACTAGTCAGGTGACTTTCTTAAGTTGTCCTTTAAGACCTCTCCTCCTTCTCCTCTTCCCATCTCTCTGTACAAAAATGCATATGGAACTCAAGGGCTTTATACATGATAAGCAAGTGCTCTACTGCTGAACCACACCCCCATCCCTTACTGGAGGTGCTGGGTGGTGCTCTGTTGCTGAGCAACATCCAGTCCAAGCACTCGGTAGGGAATTCTGGGAAATTGCGCTCCCTCTGAGCTTTGGTTTTAGCCCCTTGCCCCTCACTGGGGGATTCTAGGCAATCAGTCTGTTCCTGAGCCATATTTTCAGCCCTCTCTGTTTTTTTTTTTTTTTTTTTTTTGACAGAGAGTTTCACTAAGTTGCCCAGGCCGGCTTCAGAATCACCTTGCAGCCCAGGCAGGTCTTGAACCTGCAGCTCTCCTGCCTTCCGAGTGGCTGGGATCATAGGCCTGCACTAACAGGCCTGGCTGACCTTTTTCTTATTTTCAAGTTCATAGATGATAATAACACCATCCTCCATGAATGGGCAGAGTCATGTTTTACACATTAATAGAATTCTGTCGAGTCTCCAGAGACCTCCTCAGACGGAGAGAACCAAATAAAGTATGTGAAGGTCAGAGTGAACCAGCTCAACTATTCCAAACGTGTATCTTCTTAGAAAAATGCATATGTCCCTTGGCTCCCCTGTCCACACCTTCAAATTCCTTCTGTGTGAGAATGTGTATGTGTATGTATTGCTCCTGTGTCTGAAGTTTTATGTGTGTGTGTGTGCTATGTATGTTCATAGTGCTGTGTGTTTGTGTGTGTGTGTGTGTGTGTGTGTGTGTGTGTGTGTATGTGTGTGCATTGTGCTGTCTGTGCATGTGTCTATGTTTCCAAAATAAGACAATGGACAAAATGATTTATCAGTGTGGGGGCCAGTGAGATAGAGATGGTAAAGCCCTTCTTTGCAAACACGTGACCAGAGTTTGATCCACAGAACCAAAGGAAAACAACAACAGCAGCAGCAGCAGCAGCAGCAACAACAACAACAACAAAAAGCAAATCATGGAATAGTGATTCATACATGTAATCTCGGTGTTGGAAACCCAGAGATGGGAATCCCAGGAGCTTGCTAATCAATCAAGCCTCGCATTGCTTGCTGAGCTCTAGGCCAAGGGAGATACAATGCCTCAAAACTAACCAACCAAACAACCAAACAACCAACCAACCAACCAAAACCAAAATCTAAAACCACACAACAACAACAAAAATACCCAGACAAATATAAATCAAACTTGAGAAGTGACACCTAAGGGTGACTTCTAGCTTCACATGAATGGGCACCCACCTGCACACACATGTGTGCACATACACATGAGCACACACACACACACACACACACACACACACACACACACACACGAAACCACTGTCATCTGTTTCTACTTCCAGAAAAGTGAACCAGGCTGGAGGCAGAAAAGTAGCTGTTGGTCAAACATGTCACGAAAACTTTGATTTCAAATAAACAATGTTCCATTTGATAGCAGGAGTAGCAGAATGCTCATCTCGTTCATTCCTAAGGGTTGTACATAACATCAGCTTTAGTCATAGACACTGAGAGTTGGAGACTTTTGAAGGAGATGTTTGAGACTGCTGGCTCCACTTCTCTGGGCCGCATCCTCAATGTGGTGGTGGGAGCCATAGGTCTAAGGTCTCACATATGCCTGCAAAAATGGCTGCTATATGGCCCTGAACTGATAGTCAGAGGTTATCCAAAGCTGCTCGGATCTCTGTTTCTCTGTCTCTGTCTGTCTCTCTGTCTCTGTCTGTCTCTCTGTCTCTGTCTGTCTCTCTGTCTCTCTGTCTCTCTGTCTCTCTCTCTCTCTCTCTCTCTCTCTCTCTCTCTCTCACACACACACACACACGCACACACACACACACACACACACACACACACACACACCCTTTTCTGAGATATCTCTGCTGTACCCTGGAGCTTGACTATCCCCTAAGAGGCCCATACATTAAAGGTTTATCACCAGTTAGGCACAGTTGGGAGTTTGTGTTAGTCATCTTTTCTCACTCCTGTGACCAACTGCTGGATTGAAACAAACAACTTAGGGGAAGGTTGGTTTATTTTGGCTCATGCTTTCAGAAAGCACATGTCATCATGTTGGGAAAGGTATGACTCAGCTTCTTCATGGTGCTAAGAAGTTCTCTTATGAGCGCTAGACATGGAAGCTGAGAGGACATGACAGGGAGTCAGGAATTTTATATCCCTAAAGACTTTTGACTAGGCTCCACCTCTATAGCCCATTTTCTTTACCCATCCTTCAGTTGAGGTACAGCTAGGTTGTTTCCAGTTTCTGGCTATTATGAATAAAGCTGGGGGACTGGTGAGATGCCTCAGTGGTTAGGAGCACTGACTTCTCTTCTGAAGGTCCTGAGTTCAATTCCCAGCAACCACATGATGGCTCGCAACCATCTGTAATGAGATCTGACGCCCTCTTCTGGTGTGTCTGAAGACAGCTACAGTATACTCACATATAATAATAAATAAATCTTAAAGAATAAAGCTGCTATGAACATAGTCGAGCAAGTGTCCTTGTGTTGTGTTGGGGCATTGTTGGGGAATATGCCCAGCAGTGGTATAGCTGGGTCTTGGGGTGGATTAATTTCCAATTTTCTGAGAAACCACCAAATTGATTTCCAAAGTGGCTGTACAAATTTGCACTCTCGCCAACAATGGAGGCATGTTCCCCTTGCCAACTTGAGTTGTTGCTTGAATTTTTTGATTTTAGCCATTCTGATGGGTGTAAGACAGAATCTCAGAGTCTTTTTGACTTACATTTTCCTGATGGCTAAGAAGGTTGATTATTCCTTTAAGTGCTTCTTGGCCATTAGAGATTCCTCTGTCAAGAACTCTGGGTTTAGATCTCTTCCCCATTTTAAAATTGGATTATTTGGTTTGTTGATGTCTAGTTTCTCTAGTTCTTTATATATTTTGATTATCAGTCCTCTGTTGAATGTGGGGTTGGTGAAGATCTTTTCCCACTCTGTAGGCTGCCATTTTGTCCTTTTGGTGGTCTCCTTTTCCTTACAGAATCTTTTCAGTTTCATGAGATCTCATTCTTAATTGTTGATCTTAGAGCCTGTGTGATTGGTGTTCTATTCAGGAAGTTGTCTCTTGTGCTAGTGTGTTCAAGGCTTTTCCCAAAGATCTTTTCTATCAGGTTTAGTGTATCTGGTTTTATATTGAGGCCTTTGAAGTGGACTTGAGTTTTATGCAGGGTGATAGATATGGGTCTATTTGCATTTCCTCATGCATACATTCAGTTAGACCGCCATCATTTGTTGAAGATACTTTGTTGTTTCAGTTTTATAATTTTGGATTGTTTGTCAAAATTAAGTGTCCATAAGTGTGTGGATTTACTTCTAGATCTTCAATTTGATTCCATTGATCAATCTGTCCATTTTAATGCCAATAGTGTGTTTTATTACCATTTCTCTGTAGTATAGCTTGAAATCAGGGATAGTGTAATTTACACAGTGGAGTATTACTCAGCTATTAAAAATAATGACACCACAATATTTGCAGGCAAATGGATGGAAGTAGAATGGATCATCCTGAGTGAGATAGTCCAGACCCAGGACAAACGTGGTATGTACTCACTTACAAGTGGATATTGGATCTAAAGTAAAGGCTTTAGACCATGCTATAATCCACAGGCCCAAAGAAACTAAGTAGCAAGGAGTGCTCAAGTGGGAACAGGTTACTCTCACCATGAACAAAAAACAAAATTAGCAAGGGAAAGGGGGAACACAGTGAACATGTGGAGGGTCAGGGAGTATGTCATTTGCTTTGCAAATGAGGCTGGTGTGATCTAGGAGCCGAGTCACCCTGAAATAATAAGGGAGAGATTGGAATTGATTTCTAAGCTACCACTGTCAGGGTGCATCTCGGAACAGACTTTCGGGGTCTAATCTCCCTGTCCACTTCTACAGAGAGGTTGGATGTCACTTAGAGATGTGTCAACATGTTTGTCCTTGATGGATGAGCTGACTCCACAAAATGTCAAGAACAATGCTAGCTGCAGAGTGATTGACTCCACAGCAGGCTGCTCTAGTTGTATTAATAGGGGCAGGATGCCTGTCTGGGGAGGTGGTGCATTATCTATGGGACTGCACAGCCTGCTTTTGCTTGGGCCCATCTGAAGATGTCAGGAAGATATAGTTGAATCAGAACAAGATAAGAAGCTCTGTGAAGGACCCAGGATCCAAGCATCCTATTGAGTATTTGAGAGTTGGTAAGAGAATGATACCCTTCATTGTAACTAGGAGGCTGTGAGCACAATAACAATCTGGCCAGTTCACCATAGCCTATGACAAAACACCAGAGATAATAACATTATTAAGCAGAGAAGTTTGTTTTGGCTTACGGTTTTAGAATTTTCAGTCCATATTACATTGCACAAATGACAGATTAACCAAGCCTCAACCCCATTACTAGGGAAAGAGTGGCCTCTGTTACATAGCTTAAGTTGCATGTTCTGCTTCCCTATGTCTGTTATGTAGTATAGGTCAAATAGTAGCTAATCTGCTTCCTTGTAGTTCAAGGCTTTCATTTCTCTCAGAAACTTTAAAAGGTGGACACCATGCTTTGGTGAGGGGGGGATGAAACTCTACACCCCACCACACTTCTTGCTACCAAAGTAATAAATCCCTTTGAAGGCCTATCCAGTTCAGCTCTCCTGTTCTGCCTTTCTCTGTCTCTCGTCTCTCTGACTTTCTCTCTGACTCTGCTTCTGTCTCTCTATTTCTGTCTCTCTGTTTCTCTCTCTCTTTCTCTCTCTCTGTCTCTCTCTCTGTCTCTCTTTCCTCTTTCTTTACCTCCCACAAAAATTTAACAAAAATTACTTAAAAAGTCTTCTTTCAGATCATGGTGGGGAAAAGGTAAAAAAAAAATTAAAAATGTTGTTTTCAAAACTCAACAGGAATATACAGTCAGGTGTGGTGGTGCAACCTGCAATTTCAGCACTCTGAAGGAGGAACAAGAGTTCAAGCCCAGTCTGAGCAATAGTCACAGGTTCCCACTAAACTAGTTTTCAAAAGAATATAGCCCAAGACCACCTGTCCATGGATACGAAGATCAGGAATTGAAGTCTAGTCTGAGCTATAGTCACAGGCTCCCACTAAGCTAGTTTTCAAAAGAGTATAGCTTAGTACTACCTGCCCAGGGAATGGTGCCTCCCACAGTGGACTGGACCCTTCAGTATTAACTAATAATCAAGGCATCCTCTCACAGACAAATTCGTCTATGAAGACTTCTCCTTTTTAGATGATTCTAGGTTTGTGTCATTGGCAATTAAAGCTAATTAAGATCCTAGACTGACCATGCCAAACATGTAGCTTCCTTGATGTTTTGATGGGGTTCCCTACATCCTTTAAAAAAATGGCTGCAGTATTTTGATGTTCAAAGCATCTAGCAGGCAGGACTCACATTTAGAGGGACCAATGGTGGCCATGCCTGTAATCTATAGTGCATTATCATTCATGTGACTGTGGACAATTATTTTCTCTCTGGCTATATCTGTACTTGTTCTTTTGCTATGTTAGACTATGATGATGTTTTTAAAAAGCAAGTTACAGAAGAGTTTGTTCAGGCTTACAGTTCCTGAGAGGTAGAATCCATGATGGTAGGGAAGCATAAGGCCAGCCAGGCAGTCAGGAGGCATAGAGCACACATTTTATACACACACACAGGAAGCATAGAGAAACACCAGGTAGTGACACCAGGCTATAAACTTCAAAGTACCTCCATCCCCTGGTAATGTGCTCCCATACTTCCTAAAGGTCTCATACGTCCCCAAATAGCACCACCTACTGGAAATAGGGTGTTCAAATATATGAGCCAGTGGGGGTTATTTCTCATTAAAACTACCACAGTGGCTCTAAGCAAAAGGTGTAACATATATGAAATGGGATATGATGCTGGGTCTTTGTGCACTGGATTGTTGTGAAGACTGACCCCTCAAGGGATTTGTTCCCTGTAGATACCAAAATCTGTGACTGTCAAGTCTTTATACAAACTAGCACAGTGTTTGCTTATATCCCTGGTTCTTTAAATAACTTACAAACCACTTGTGATACCTAACCCATTGTTAAGGCTGTGGGATTGCTTAGCACATAGTGTTGCTTTGGAAATAGCAGCAAGAAAACACCTATACTGCTTAGTGTAGACATCGTTAATTTTCATCTGAATTTTGACCTTTAGAAGAATGTAAAGCTATAAAACCTTAGTTCCAGAAGACTGGATAGACATGAAAAGCAATACTGGTACTGTTCAATATGAGTTCAAGAACAGCATGAGCTGCACCCATCAATCCATCTATCCATCCATCCATCCATCCTTCCATCTATTTATCTATCCATCCATCCATTAATTTACCCACCCACCCCTCCATATGTCCACTCATCTTTCATATCATCATGGGTACTCATTCATCATTCCGCCCTCCCTCCTTCTTTCCCTCCTTCCCTCTCTCTATCCATCCATGCATGCATCTGTCCACCCATCCACACACTTGCATACCTGTATATGCAGTCTCTTATTATTCTACCCATCAATCAGCTCCACATGTCCACCCACCACCCATGTATCCATCCATACTATCTTCATTGTCCTTTTGTTATTACAATAAATTATAATCCTACCCGCTAATGCTCCATTACGGTGTCTAGGGAAGTAGTCACCACATTGAGGTTGAACCATCTTTGGATTCCCCAGCATGTACTGAATGGTCTCATGGATAATCTTTGGTAGAAGGGCTAGATGGTGACTTGCCATCCCTGAAGTCCATGATGAACTGGGAGTTATTGGGTAGTTGTTAACATCAGTGGCTGGTGACCTGGGTTAGCTTTGCCTGGTGAAACTTCCAGATCACATCATAGCTGTCTGAGCCTGTCCTGCATCCTGATGGCTCTGGTCTTTGGTCAGACTTCCAGAGTAACATATGAACAGAAACTAAGCAAATCATTATTTTGAGAGTCAGAGACACAGGTACGGAATGAGTTTCTGGCTTGACACCATCTTCTCATCACCCACAAGAAGTCTTGGAATGTGGTATGGTTCCAGACAGCAGGTGCATGCAGACCTGACAGACCTGGGTTCCATCTGCATTCTCCCCATGTGACCCAGTGTAGGGTGATTTCACAGCATAAACTCTCAGTTTTCTTTATTAAATTTGACTGATTATTATTATTGGGCTAATTATACTTATTATAGTCTATTTCATAGGGGTATTAGGAGAATCAAAAGGCACTTATGAAAAGAACTCGGCACAGCTTTTAGCTAGTGATACTCATTAAATGATGGTTAATTGTTTTTTTTATTGCCATTAACTTTTCCTTCAAAGGGTTTGCCTGTCTCCATTTGAGGGTGACTGTGGAAATATTAGCTTCAGGGTAACCATTAATCCATCCTGATATTTATCATTTATTCATTAATTGCAAAGCTTTATGCTAAATTCTTCAGGGGTATGATTCAAGCCCTCAGCGAGCTTCTGTTTTTATCTAAGAAGATAAGGCAGTTTCATAAATTAGAACAAGCAACTAAACTCCTCTGGGCCTCATTTATCTCACTTATTTAATGGAAGATTTGGGGGCTGAAAACTAGAAATCACTGAACAAAACTAGAGAGCTTTGAAGAACCAGATAAAGTAGATGAGTGGATGAGTGTGTGGGGAAAGGTGGGAGGGTGATGGTTGGTAGGTGGATGGACTGGCTGGCACATGAATGGATTGAAGAATGGATGGGTGGGTGGGTGTGGGGATGGGTAGAAGGGTAGATGTGTAAATGGATGCAAAGGTGTGGGTGGTGTATAGATGGATGGATTGATATAGGTGGATGGGTTGAGTGGATAGGTGGATGAAATGTGGATTATGGGTAGACTTATAGATGAATGGAGGAATGGATGGATAGGTGCATATGGGTGTGGATGTATAAATGGAAGGATAGATAGATAGGTAAGTAAGTGGGTAGATAAATGTGGGAGGGTGCGCAACAGATTGTGGGTGGATCAATGAATTTATGAGTAGACAGTCACATGTGAGGGTGAATGGATGGGTAGGGCACATGTGTAGGTAGATGGATGAGTAGATGACTGGGTGGATGGATGGATGGATTCATGGGTATGTGGAAGGACAGATGACTTGATGGGTATGGGAGAAGAATAAGGATGCATACATTTAAGTCCATATTTCACATATAAAGGAAAATTGTGATAGTTATCTTTCTGAGTCTGGCTTGATTTACTTACTATGATGGCTTCCATTTCTATTACTTTTCCTGCAAACAACACAATTTCATTTTTTTATAGCTGAATAAAGCCTATTATGGGTATATATGTGAATCACATTTTTAATCCAATTTTTGTTGATGGACTTATATGCTGGCTTCATACCTTGGCGATTGTGAATCATGCATAGTAAATGTGGATATGAAGTGTCTTTATAGCATGTATTGTCATTTCTTTCTTGAACAGTGTCCAGGACGAAGAGGATGCGGAAAAAAGGGAGCAGGCTGGCGCTATACATTTGGGGAAGCAAGGAGAACTGAGTTTTTGTTTTTTAAAGAACTATTATGAGCACTTTGACCCTAACAAAGCCTTTTCCTCTGTACTGTGAAGCAGGATTAGAAGACTGTGTCTTAAATGTTCTAACCCACTCAGGCAAAAAGTTACACCAAACAGGCAACAGCTGAATATATTTCCTGAGTAAGTCTTCTTAAAGGAGGGTCACATAGACAGGAGCTGGGGAGATAGATGACTCAGGCAGTGAAGCGCTTGCTGCACAGAAATGAAGAGCTGAGTTCAGTTGCCCAGTAACTGTGTGAAGAAGACAGGCAAGCTGTAATCCCCACCCTGGAGGACGGGAGATGCCCAGAGCCCAGGAGCTCATGGCTACTCAGTCTAATTCAGGGAGAGACTTGGTCTCAAAAATATTCAGTAGAAACTGTGGGTCCAAAGAATTGTGGGAAAGACATTTGGAAAAGTCAACCTTGTTTTCAGTCTTCATACGAAGATAATTTATTTTTCTACATATGACATTGCCTGGTGATGGGCTTAGGCTAACGCGTACTGAGAAGATGTATGTGTTCGTTTCTTTTCTGCTGCTATGGGGAAATGCCCTGACAAAAGCAACTCAAGGAAAGAAAGGGATTATTATAGTTCACAGATCAAGGGACAGTCCTTGTAGAGGGCAAGTCAAGGTGGCAAGGGCTTGAAGTAGCTGTGACATCATTTCCATAATCAGGAAGCAGGGAGAGACAAACGTACTATGTTGACCATCTCTCTTCGTTTATATAGTTCTGGATGCCAAACCAAGGGACAGTGACAGCATGGTGAATGGGTCTTCCCGTCTCAAAGAATGTAATCAAGACAGCCTTTTAGGGGTCCAGGTGACTGGCTCCTCATGTGATTCTAGATTCTGTCAAGTGGCAATCAACATTAGCCATCACTAACTGTTACCAGATGAGCAAAACTTTGAAATCCCTGTTGTAATTGTTTCGCACCTAAAAATTAACTTTTCTTCCAGCCTTGCAACTTTCTTTAAAGCAAAGTATGCTTCATATGCAAAAATTCTTTGCTCCTAGGCAGTTCCTGGGGCTTTGCTGCTCTTTTTTTTTTTTTTTTTTTTTTTTTTTTTAGAGCTCAGGGAAAGGGGAAAAATGATATATTTGATCGTGGATGAAGCCAAATATTTGCATACCTTTGCAATCCACCTCTCCCTCACCTGGTGGTTTAGCCATGATGGAGGAGGAAACATCATGCAGTCCTTAGGGAACAGATTAGCTGAGCCAGCCTGGGGAGCAAGTTCAGCATCCTCTGCTGTGTAAACATCTCTGAGAGCCCTGGAGAGATTAATGAAAGTCAGCAAAGAGTGGCCTCACAGTGCTTGTGTTGGCTGCTGCTGTCCTGAGCCCAAAGGGTAGCTGTCTGTGGTCCTGACCTTTCACCCCATTGGGAAGCTGCCATAGACTGTCCCTACAGATGCACCATCGCAAACCCCATCTCCAGAGTGGTGTTAGTACCGATGAAGCCAGTATCAGGAATAAAT
Organism: Apodemus agrarius; assembly: GCA_964023405.1. Classification (NCBI taxonomy): domain Eukaryota; kingdom Metazoa; phylum Chordata; class Mammalia; order Rodentia; family Muridae; genus Apodemus; species Apodemus agrarius. The sequence goes on from OZ030028.1 coordinate 23,290,414, forward strand.
AATAAGCCTTATAAGTCTGGGTGATGTTCTACACATGTTGAGATTCAATAACATGAGCAGTCAAAAGTCCATTTGCGGTGTGGCTTCTCTTGTTTATAAACAATGCCTCCTTTTGGAAATAGAAACAAACAGAAAAGAAAGAAGTAATGAAAAGAGCCACTATGGTTTAAGGTCGATTGGCTAGGTCCTCCTTGGGGAGTTCCTGTGGTGGTATTGAGAGGTAGTGGAACCTTTAAGAGGTAGAACCCGATTTATACAATGGAATACAACTCAGCAATTAAAATCAATGAATTCATGGAATTTATAGGCAAATGGTTGAAACTGGAAAATATCATCCTAAGTGAGCTAACCCAATCACAAAAGAATACACATGAAATGTAATCACTGATAAGTGGATATTAATTAGCCCAGAAGCTCTGAATACTCAAGGCACAATTAGCAAATCAAAAGATTCCTAAGAAAGAAGGAGAGGGCCCTGGTACTGAAAAGACTTGATCCAGTATTGTAGGAAAGTACCAGAACAGAGAAATGGGAGGTAGGAGGTGATTGGGGAATGGGTGGGAAGCTGACTTATGGGACATATGGTGAAGGGGGATCTGGGAAAGGGGAAAGCGTTTGTAATATAAACAAAAAATATAGAAAAAAAGTCAAGAAAAAAAAAGAGGTAGAACCTGAAGCTGAAGAAAAGTCTCAGTTGGAAAAGTACTCACTATCAAGTATGAGAACCTGTGTTCAGTCCCCAGCAGCCACTGTAAAAACTGGGCATTAGTGATGCATGTCTGTGATCCCAGCACTGGAGAGGCAGAGATGAGAAGATTGTTAGTGCTTAGTGGCCAACTAGCCTAGCCTACTTGGTGAATTTCCTCTGTCTCAAAAGACAAGGAGGAAAATTATGGAAGAAGACACCTGGTGTTGACTTTTGACCTATATATGCACATGCATGCCACTTGCACAAAACATGTATATGTGCAAGTGCACGCGTGCACACACACACACACACACACACACACACAAACGCACAAAGGTAGGGCTGGGTGATTCATGTCTTTACATCACTAGGAAGCGCTCCTTAAAGAGGATTAAGGAGGCGCTCATGGGACTCTCAAGCACCCATGAGAGGGGTTGTTGAAAGAGCAAGCCTAACTCCTGAATGTCACTCCAGCTTCCTGCTTTGCCATGTGATCTCTGATGCCACCACGTGCGTTCTTCATGACACGCGAGACATGCCAGGGCTCGCCCTCGAACCCCTACAAGTGAGATCTAAGTGAGCTTATTTTCTTTATAATGTCACATAGCCTTGGCCATTTCAACAAAACAATTAAAAGTGGATAAATAAATGTAAAACAAGGCAGCCATGCTTGTATGGCTGCTGCTATTCTGAGTCCAGAGGACAGCTGTCTGGGCTTCAGTTGTCCATCTCTTTGAGAAGCTGTCAGGGTACTGCAGGCAACTGTAGTTCTGGCTTGGAAGCATAGAAGCTTGTGGTAGCGTGGGTCATATGGATGTAGAAATCCAAATCTTAGTCAAGATTACTGTTCATGGCAGAGGTACCAATTGTTGACGTGTGCTCACCAGAGAAGACTGCTTGGACATGGGCTTAAGACAATAGAAAGTCTTTATTTGCCAGTCAATATTTACACTCATTCAGCATCTCATAACGCTGAACCTTTCTCAAGGTGAGCTTTGAAACTAAACAACCTTGTTCTAGGCTGACATACTTTTCTTAACAAGAACAGCTTGCCAGAAGCAGAGCTTTAGAAGCTAAAAAGCAAGGTTAGTACAGTTTGAGACTTTCCCAGAACTAAATGGACTTTGCTGGCCTAGACCTTTGGTTTGGGTTTGAGCAGGTGGTGCTGTCTACGTGCTGAGTTTTGCAGCCTGAATGGTACTTCCATCATGGAGTCAGTTATGCTAAGGTCTGAGGACCCACTAAGGTCTGGCATCCTGTTACACAAATAAGGGCCACTGTTTCTAGTTCATAGCTTTTTTTTGTAGCTGTGATGTGACAAAATATCTGACAAAGTAACTTAAAGAAGAACAGGGTTTGAGGAGATGCAGACCATCCATCCTGTGGAGAAATCACAGTGGCAGACATACATCTGAGATGGCTGGCCAAGTCCCATCTTCTCAGCTCACTTCCTCCTTTCAATCAGCCTACAACCTCAGCCCACAGGATGGTGCTGGCCCCATCCAGGCAAGTGTTCCCTCCCCAGTTAAACCTGTTTGGAAACACCTTTGCAGACACACACACACACACACACACACACACACAGGTATATCTTTGAGGTGATTCTAAACCCAGTCAAATAGACAATAAAGATTCGCCATGACAATGTGTCACACCTTTCTCTTCTCCGCTCCATTCTCCCTGATGACCACATTTGCAAAATTATATGAGTGTAATTACCTATGCCAACCTGTAGTCTACCAACATAGCCAGGATGTCGCTTGAGGTTTCTGAGTCCTGAGGTCTGCAAACAGTGTATCATAGTCCAGATACTATGGGACATTCTAAATGTTCTCATGATTTCATTCCTTTTTCTTCAATTTCCTTTATGTTCTTTTCTCCTCCTCCCCTCCCTTTCCCTCTCTCCCTCCTTTCTTCTTCCTCCCTCCCTCCATCTGTACCTCAGTCCCTCCCTTCCCCTCTCTCCTTCCTTCCATCTCTCCCGCTCCCTCCCTTCCCTCCCTTCTTCCTTCTCTCTTTCTCCCTCTCTCTACCTGTTTTTTAGTCACTCCCTTCCTCCCTTCTCCTCTCTCCTTTTCTCCCTTCCTCCTTCTCTCCCTCCCTCTCTCCTTCCATTTCTTTCTATCCCTCAATCTTTTTTCTCTCTCTCTCCCTCCGTCCCTCTCTCTCCTTCCCCCTCTCTCCCTCCCTCCCTCTCTCCTCCCTCCCTCCCTCTCCTTCCTTCCTTCCTTCCTTCCTTCCTTCTCTCTCTCTCTCTCTCTCTCTCTCTCTCTCTCTCTCTCTCTCTCTTTCTTTCCTTCTTTCTTGATACATGGCTTTTCCCTACAGTTCTGGCTGAAGTGGTATGTGCTATGAAGTCCAATCTGGTCTCAAACACTCATCTATCCTCCTGCCTCGCTGTCTCAAGGCACAAAAGGAACATGATTTGTTCCTGTTCTTTCACTTCCATAGGTTTTGGTGTCTATTTTTTCTGTTACTGTGCTAAAATACTCTAACAGAATCATATTAAAGTATTAAGAGTATTTTGCTTCACAGTTCCAGATTATTGTCTCTCATAATGGGAGGTCAAGGTTTCGGAGGCATGGGTGGCTGGTCATATTACCCCCTAAGTCTGAGAGAGCCATCTCTGTATCATGGGAGTGCTCAGCTTGCTCTCTCCACCTCTACAGCCCAATCCCCACTCACAATTAATAAATGGTCTTCCTACATCAATCAACATAATCAATATAATCTCCCCTGGCCCACCTGCAAGGTGATTATAGGTTCTGTCAAATTGACGGTTCGTACTGACCTTCACAGTTGGACTCTCTGGTCTTCTCTGCCTCTAGAATCTGTACCTGTGGGGATTAGAAATTTGATTCTTCAGTAATTTCCAACAGAGTAAAAAGAAAGAAACATTCAGGTATGCAAGGATGTGTTGTCTTGGTAGACTTTGATCAAGTCTGGTGGTCGGGGGTAATTGATGAGGATAGGAAAGAATAGAAAATGTCTCATAGGAAGGGGCAGCAAATTGGGTTCCCTCCCTGTTATTTTAGTTTATGTATTTATATAATGGGTCTCCATGGTTATGTGGGTACATGTAGGCGGAGCACAGGCATGCTTATGAATGAGTGTGGAGGGCAGAGGCCCAACATCATGTTATTACTGTTTCCTTATTTTTATTTTATATGTGTGAGAGTTTTATGTGTGTATATGTAAGTGTACCAAATGCATTCAGTGCCTGTGGGCAGAAGAGGGGCTGAACCTTCTGCCACTGGAACAGCAGATGGTTGTGAGCCACCATGTGGATGTTGGAAACAAGACCAAGGTCTTCTGCAAGAGACCTTGAACACTGAACCACTTTCCTGGGCGGTGGGAAGTAACCACTGAACAATCTTTGCAGTCCCCTGGCTTATTTTTCTATAACAGGTCATTGTCTCTGTGCCACATCTCCCAGCACATTCCTCTACTGATTGATTATATACCTAAGCTGTCAGAAATGGGGACAGCCACAGACACTGATGTGCAAGTGGCTCTGGGATATGTTGACTTGAAATTCATTGGGTAAATGTACAGGAGTGGCATACCTGGGTCCTATGGTGGATCTATTTTTAGGTGTGTGTGTGTGTGTGTGTGTGTGTGTGTGTGTGTGTCTATGTGTCTGTGTGTGAGAGACCTCAAAACTGATTTCCATAGTGATTAGAATAATTTACATTCCAATATAAGATCAATATTTCTTAATAAAGTAAATTCTTATTTTTTGAAAGATTCATGCATTTCTGCTCAATGCGTATTGAGCATATGCACCCGCCACCACCTCCCTCGAGCTCTCTCTAGTGTCTCCACTCTATTTCCCTTCTAACATCACTGTATAGTTTTGGATGTGATTAGTAACTCCCCAAGTCCAATTATTGATGCCCATTAAGTGCACAAGGGTGTGGCCATCCACTAAAACGTGGACAGTCTACTAGTGGCCACATCCCCCACTCTGAATGACTCTCCATCCCTCAGAAGCCAACAGCAGTCAAAAGGGTTTCTTATAAGGGTAGAGCATCAGAAGCCCCTCTCCCATTCCTGTTGGAATGCTGACTGGACCTGACCTTGTGTGAATAACCATGACTACCATGAGTTGATGAGTTCTGAAGTCAGCTTTTCACCACTCTCCCATCTCCCCTGTGTCCACAGACCCTTGTATTCTTTCTGAATCCTTATACAAATATTCATTAAGGGGTAGTTCACTGAATCTCAGCACCCTCCCCGCCCCCCCAGATTCAACCATAGATGAGCTGACAGGATTCTTCTTCTCCTTCTTCCCATTCTCACCTTGGTCTCTGGGCTATAACCTGGCTTCAGGAATTGCTCAGCATTGGATCCTTGTATTATATATAAAGCAACACTCGTCCACCCTCAAGTCCTGGCACACCACCTGCTCCCACATATGCTCTTCAGCCTCGTACTTGCTCCCTGTAGACTCAACAAGTCTTTCTGCAGATGGAAGCTCACTCTTCTTATAGCGATTCTATTGGAAAACAGCTCCCAACCCTGCTTGATCTCATTGAAGTCACTGAGCCTGCTGGGTAGGGAGTTGATTGTGTGGCTGGACAAAGCCTGTAGTTTCCATTTTCATAGCAAGAGGTTGAGCCTCTTGAAAACTGTGGGACTGAGAGTCACCATGGCTTTTCCACCCCCTCCATGTTCATGTACATGTTTCTTTTTTAGAAAAGTGTGTTGTTGTGATGGTGGTGTGTGTGTGTGTGTGTGTGTGTGTGTATGTGTGTGCACGTTTATGAGTGCAAGGTTCTTCTGAGGACAAAAGAGGGCATCAGATCCTCTGGAATTGGAGGAGTTACAAGCAATATGGCCACCTGATATGGATGCTGAACATGGGTCCTTTGTGAGAGCAATGCATGCTCTTTATCTTGAAAATGAACCATCAACCTGAATCATAGCCACTGGGGTTTTCAACATGGCTAGTGTCTATGTCCTCCTTTCTTTGTGTGTGTGTGTGTGTGTGTGTGTGTGTGTGTGTAGGCTTGCACATGCCATAGGAACATGTGAACGTTAGTGGACAACTTTCAGAAGTAGTTTTTCTCCTTCCACCATAATGAATGGGTCCCAGAAAGTGATCTCAGGTTAGGCACTAGGCATCACGCTTCTCTACCTGCTGAGCTTTTCTATTAGCCACCTTTATATCCTTTAGAGCAAACATTAGACCTTACATAGATTATTTCATTAGCTTGACAGCAGCATTCTGAATCCCAAAGCAATGGAGCAAAACCAAGGTGCATGTTGAGGCTGCTATAATCATAGGAAGGAAAGAACCTGGCATTGACCTTAGTCTGTGACATCTTATGGAAGCCAGTGCCCCTGCTAAGACTGGTGTCATCCAAGGGAAGAGGAGCTGTTGACAGTACCTTTCAGGTTTCCAATGTTGCTTCAGGTAGGCTCTGTAATGTGACAGCCTGTGGTCACCGATAGGACTCAGATATAGTGTGTGTTATGTCAGATTATTCACTATGTTCAGAACAATGGAGAATTCTGCTGGGAAGAGTAGGAGAGTTTTCTTGCAGCTGTGTTACAGCCCATAATATGACATCCAAGTCTTCTGTGGAATGTAACCCATTACCATATCCCATGAGGCAGCTCAGAGTAACAGAAGTGTAGCATGCAAGAGTTGGAAGGAAATTCAAAGAGGGTCTTGTCAAATCCTCTAGTTTTATGGGGAGAGAGATTCAGAGCCAGAAAGGTTAAGTAATTCTCCCAGGGTTACAGAGAGATGCATAATCACATCAGGAGAGGGACCAGAGGGAGAAAAAGAAAGAAACACTTGTCAACACCTGCTCTGTAGTGGTGTTCTGGGTCAGCAAGGTGACTTGAACCTTGCCACATCTTCAGGCCATGAAACCAAAGCTCAGAAAGGTGACATATCCTCCCTGGCTTCAATGTTAAGTGATGCGACTGTAATTTTAGACCCAGAATCTGATGTCAGGCAGTTGGTCTTTCCAGTGCTTGGTGGCTTGGTGGTTCTCACAGAAAGATAAACTATGGAGAAGCATGTCTTTGCAAGGGAGGGTATTATAGATCTCTCAAAATCCATCCCAAGAACAAACATGGCTAGCCTAGACTACGACCTTGGCACACAAGTAACATTTTCCTCATCTTGCTGAGAAGTAAGCAAAGATGGGGAAACTATGTCACTCTTCCCCAAATAGCCCAGATCATCGCAGGCACAAGGCTGTGCTTCATGTCTTTATATTCTGGTCCTCTCTTCTGTAAAAATAAGAAACCTAGACATTTCCCATTCAAACAACCCCCAAATTCCACCTCTTCAAGACTGGTACTAGTATTTATTTAGCTCAGTGTTAACTGATGCTGGTGTTAACCAAAATAGTTTCCTTGGCTGAGTTCTAAAAGCAAGGACATTTTTTGACATTCAATGGTATTGACTATTTTATACAAGCCTTTTTAATTTTTTTTAAATCTGAGGGCCCAGAAGCATTGTGGGGGGACTGTGATGTCTTCCTCAGTAGGAAGGAGAAGTGGGGTATTTAATATTCTTTCTATGACACCTGAGCTCTGAGAACAAAAAAGGAGATAGGGCAGGGGAAATGTCTTAGGCAGTGAAGTACTTGGTGGACAAGTATGAGGCCCTGATATCTATCCCTCAGGCATGCATAAAAAGACTAGAAGTGGTGATACACACTTATAGTTCCAGCGCTGGAGAGGAAAAGACAGGTAAATAGATCTCTGGCCAGCTAGTCTAGATGAATCAGATGAGTTCCAGGTAAAAAAAGGAGATACCTTGTCTCAAAAATGAAAAATAAAAAGAGACTAAAAGAAGATGGATGGCCACTGAGGAGTGACACCTAAGCTTGACCTCTGGTTCTATATGTATACAAACATACATTCGTGTGAACATGTATGAACACATACTCTCTCTTTCACACACACAGACACACACAGACACACACAGACACACAGACACACACACACACACACACACACACACACACACACACCCCAAAAGAGAAAGAAGGTCATGACTACTGGCCAGGTTGGTGATAACCAGGGAAATGATTTAGGTTGATGGCTCCATTCTTAAGGCTTTTTGGTTTGTCATGAAGAACATTCCACGAAAATAGGAACACCCAAGAGAGCAGATGAAAGTGACATTCAGATGAGCATGGAGGGGGGATGGAAAAGCCACTGTGAATCTTATTCCCATGGAAACAGTAATTGTGGTCTTGGATCTTGAGCACAGCATAGGCAATTAAGTGAATCAGAGATTAAAATACAGCCTCACATGTAGCAATTTAATGGTTGGGAAAGGCTCAGAATCAAAATGTGGTTGTGGCATCAGATGCCACAATTAAAATAGAGATGGGGAGGGAAACAAACTGTGTGGCTCTTTAGGTTATTTGGAAGATATTGGATTCACTGAGCTTGACCTTGGATCGTCCATCTCCTATAGTAGACAGACAATCCAGGTTTGTTCATGAGGAAGACACTTGGATGAATTCGACAAAACTCCCCAGGCTCAGGGAATATGATTCATATTCATATTGACTATGTTGATGGCATGTTAATGATCATATTAAATATATGTTCCTTTGGCCAGTGACAGGTCTTAAGTCAGCAAACTAAACTAATGTGCATTGGATAATTGGAAGTTTCAGTTTGGTTTACCAATAGCTAGAAGGTTGATGTCTGGTTTGAGACTTGTTGCGGGTTTGACTAGAGTGTGTTGGGCTCTTGGTGCAGAGTTAGAGCCTGGTTTCAACCTGGATGGGCTCTGGTTAATAGTTGGTATCTGGCCGGAGTCTGTGACTTGTTTGAGTCTGGATGGTGTCTGATTTGGGACTGGTTTGAAATCTGGTTAGGGAGTGGTTGGGATATAGTTAGATAGAGTCTTATTGGGGACTATACAGAGACTATTTGTCATCTGGTATGGATCTTGGTGATGTATGTTGGGGGTCTTATTGGCTGGAGCATTTTTTGAATCTTGTGGATTTTTGAGTGAGGCCTAGTTGATGCCTGGTTGGGGTCTAGTTAAGGTCTATTTAGGATCTAAGTGATGTCTGGTTAGGGTATGGTTGGAGTGTGGTTGACATTATCTTTTTTTCTCAGTGTCCTACTTCTTAGAAAATTGAATTCCCAGGGCAGACCCCTAAAATTGACTTTTATACCTTTAAGCCAACTTGATAATAAGGTGAACTATATAAAATCCTTTCTATAATATTCCTTTTTTACTTTCATTTTAAAATGTCTAGACTTTGAATTCAGTAAGTGTTAAACTGATCTCAACCAAATTGTTTTATCTAGAGCAGTGCCATATTTTAGTTCGAAGGTGTCCCTACTTCCACCCATATCTTTGAAGATGGGGTCCCACCTGGTATTGCTGTTTTGGGAGTGGGTCTAACTGCTAGATATGGGGTCACTGAGGGGTGGTGGTGAGCCTTTGAGAGTTGTAGCCTGGCCTGAATTCTAATCCCATTCTCTCTGATTCCTGACTTCCCAAGGTTAAACACGTTCTGCAAGCTTCTGCCACCATAGACAGAAAGCTCTGGACACCATGCTCTCCCTGCCTTTGACCTGTGAGACAAAATTAATCTTTCTTCCCTTAAGACCTTCTGTTTTGTATTTTGTTGCAATAATGGAAACTTACACAAGTAGAAACCACTATACTATAGGTTTAGTGACCGAAACTATGCTAAATAAAAAATCCATGAAATAGGGCTGGAGGCATGGTCCAGTGGTTATGAATACTGAATGCTTATGAAGAGGATCTAGGTTTGATTCCCCAAACCCACATGTGGCTCACAACAATCTCTAACACCAGTTTCAGAGTATTTAATAACCTCTTCTGATTTCTATGGGCTCCTACAGGTATGTGATATACATATATACTGTTCTCTCTCTCTCTCTCTCTCTCTCTCTCTCTCTCTCTTTCTCTTTAACACAGATACATGCATATGACATGAACACAAGAATCAATTATATCATCATTTAAGAGGGCTTATGGTGTTGGTTTGATTAGAATATTCCAGGGAACTAGAATATATATATATATATATATATATGTGTGTGTGTACACACACATACACACACACACATATAAATATAAATATATGTGTATATATATATATTCAGCATTTCATTGATATCCAATATCCATTGGAGAATATCCCCCACAAATACTCTCAACAGAAACCCATACAGATACAAACAAGCTTTGGAACTTTGAGGTGTATTTGGAAAGGATTTTATTTCCCACACTTAAAAATGTTTAAAAAAGAAAAGGAAACATTGAAGACCCCATTCACATTGTGTTTTAGCTTAATTCTTTCAGATCCTCTAGCCTAGTCATCTCAAATATGAGTATTGAGTACTAGACAGTCATGTGTCTGGTACTGACAGCACCCTCATAACCATCTACCTCTTTTGCTCCCTGATGATATATATTTGCTTCTAGCCTACCCTCCATTTTTAAATCTGCTTTTGATTTGTTTTGATTTGTTTTGTTGAGGCTCTCATATAGCCCACAATGACTTCATATTTACTCTGTAGTCAAAGCTGGCTTTGAATTCCTAGTATTCCTGCCTCTACTTCCCAAGTACTGGGACTACAGCTGTGCACTACTCGGTGTGATTTTTATGGTGCTAGGAATAAATCCTAGGGCTTCCTGTATGCTAGACCAGTTGATCTATACAACCAGAGCTTGAGCCTGAACTCTTGATCCTCTTGTCTCTTTCTCCTAAGTGCTGGGATTACGTGTTTGTACCACTACAGATGTGGCCCTCTTTCTCTGTTTATGAACATGTACTTTTACCTTTTAGGCTTCTTTCCATCTCTGTACTCTGCAGAAAGACTCAACTCACCCATTAACACAATCTGCTCAGCCTCCTTGATGTTGTAGAAGCTGCGTATATGGACCCTGGATGTGTTACATCCTCTCTCTTGACTGCTTAAAAATGTCCCACTTTTCATGCTTGCTTCTACCTAATATAAGTGGCAGTGGGTACCATTCCTGTATAGCTTTTTCCAAGTGATCTTTCCATCCTTCAATGCAACACACTCTGGTAAGCAAGCGTTTAATATACCAACCTTTGGGGACATTTATCCAAAGCATAGCCAGAGGTGAGCTTTTATTGTGTGTCTGTCACATGATTTCTTTGCATGGATTGACGCCCCCTCCCCCATTTGCTAAGATCTTACACCCTTTTGTATGGCCCCTGGCATCTCCCAGGTAACTGATTTTTTGACTTCTCAAGAATATCCAGTTACTGGCTGAACTTCCTTTTCTTTTCTTCCCAGTGGTGTCTCTGATAGTCCAGATCAGCTGATATAATTGGTTCTTCCAAATCTGCAGTTTCTACCCCATGTCTCTGGAAACCCCCGGAGACAATTTTGGTTGCTATTGCGCCCTAAGCTCCAGGTGGGATACTTGGGAATTAGCCAGAGATCTGTTGCCAGTAGACACTTTCACAAATTCATCCCACACCTGGCCAGCTGCTCAACCAGAGTGGCAGCTGCAGTGAAGGAGCCTCTCTAGTCAAAGAAAGTAAGTCTAGACTAGTAAGCCAAGGCATTGACTGCATCCCTCCTCCATGATGCCCATTCTGAGACTTGCTTGTTCTTCTGCAATAGCACAGTTTTGAGAATGGTGGCTGGTCCTCTATAAGCTCATAAGCATATGTTCTTCATTTGTGGGGATTGGAAGGACCCTGTGGGGACAGGGTTTGGACTGTCACTTAATGTAGGCAATGAACATTTTCTAGCCCCTTTCTACCAACTTCCCATTGACACTGCCGCTCATGCTCAAGGTTCAAGAGGGACACCAACAAGAAATGTTGAGGGTAAGGATTTTATAAGCAGAATTATTAATATCACGGACAGACAGGCAGCATGGCAGGATCTTCATAGAGTCAGGTCTGTGTGGCAGAGTCAGGGGCTCCTGTCCAAGGAAGGGATGTTTCAGGGCACAAGCCTGTAACTAGACCCCGATTTGCCAACAGGAGGCAGGTAAGGGATGGGGAAGTGCTGTGTGTCCATTAATGTGTCATTCATCTCCCCGGGTGAAAACTCTGGGTGCCTGGAATTCTCTTAGCTACAGATTTGCTGGCAGTGCCCCCCTGTAGGGAGCCTGTCAGTGTCTGGTGAGGGGAAAGGGCTCTTGCAGGTTTTGCAGCCTGAGCAGTTGTTTGTTCTGACATAGGGGACACAGCTTAAAGGGATCCAGCTTCTTGAATCTTGGAATAAAGAATCAGACAGGCACATGGTGAGTGTTAGCAAGCAAAACCAAAGAAACATGCATTTCCAAGGAAGTGGGGCTGGAGCAGACAAACAGTTTAGCAGTTCAGATTATCCAAACATACAACAATTTGGGGCTTTTTATATTACCTTGGGGTGGCCTCTTTGGCTTACTCATTTTGTCTCTGATTTCCCATGGATTATGTATGTTACATGAAGTTTTACACCTATTTCATTCGTCCTTCCCTTTGGTCAATTGGCTTTCTTCATGTTTTAATTCTGTAAGGCTTTGCACAAGGCCATCTGGACTGTTCTCTGCCTCTTCTCTGGTTTATCAACAGGTTAGGATCTGCCACCTGTCCTAACACACTCATTAAAGAGATGGTTAACAACAATAGGCAAAGGAAGGGGGGTTAGTCAGTGTTGTCACCTTGGAGAGAGGAAATGATAAAAGAGTTTGGTGACCCCAATTCAGGGCACTGAGGTGAGCTTGAAGTGGAAATAGATAAAGAATTGTGGTATGGCCAAGAGGTATACATAGGTAAGCATTTTCTAATGAAGATGTGGTCCACTGATGACTAGTCCATCACTGATGTCAAGTTGTCAGAACCTTGTGAAATCCTTTTCTGGAGACAACTCTTTTTCTCCAGCTTCAGCCTTCTCCTTCTCCCATCCTAAGATTCCTTGGAAACTCCAGTTCTTCGCATGGACCATGGTTTTAATGTCCGATACCCGGGGAGGAGTATGCATGTATCTCTTTGGTCCTATAGTAGTACAGCTTACAGTTCCTGTGTTAAATTACCATTTTTATTTCTGTGACAAAATACTTGATGAAAGCAATTTGAGGAAGGAAAGGTTTTAGTCTGGATCACAGTAGAGTGCAGTCCATCACAGCAGGGTAGGCATGGCGGCAGGAGCATTAGGTGACTGGTCACACTGCATCTACAGTCAGGAAGCAGAGAAAGAGAGATGGAAACCGGTGCTCAGTTCACTGTCTCCTTTTTATTCAGTCAGTCCAGGACCCCACTCCATGAAACAGAATGATGCTGTTGACATTTAAGATGGGTCTTTCTGCCTCAACTAGCCCAACCTAGAAATTCCCTCACATACAGACTGATTCTAGAACCTTTCAAGCTGATACTAAATAGATTTCATCTTTAGGACGTCTTGTAAGAGAGCCTATTCTTTTAATCTCCTGTCTTACATTTAATTCCTTCATGTTTGAGTGTCCCTGAGCCTCCTGCTAGTCAGAGGACTGGCCCCAGACTGGCAGTAAAGCCAAGAAAATGAGTCTTGATTAAAAACCTCCATGAGGTAGGCAGACAATCAGGTGTTCATTATCTTATGCGACAGAAGTACTGAAATGGAACAGTCACACACTAGAAACTCACAGAGAATTGTACTTTAATATAATTATTTTTGAAAGAGTCTTCAACAGAAAGGTTAATAAGAGCAATGTAGGTTAATAGCAGTACCAAGGAACCGGACATCCTCTGATAATTGACTTTATTGATATGGAAAAATGCCCCGTGCTTCACCTGGTGGGCAGTGACCATTTCTCCTTAGTCAATTATCTTCTAATGACACCTGATTCTTTGGTGCCTGCTACCATCTTCAGTACCCTTTACCTTCCAGGAAGAAGGGCATGCCTCTGAATTCTCTACAGACCCCAGTTAGTTCCCTGACTTCTCCAATGGTGGGTGGGTAGAGGGGAAGAGAGGTATAATTTCCCAAGTCTGATGTCACACTCAGAATTTTAGCATGAAGCTCCAAGCTCAGGGAGTTCCAATATGTGATGGGAGAGAGCCATTCATAAGAGACTATAAAAGGGATGCTGGAAGGGATGCAAGAAAAATTTCACAAGCATTGGGTTTGTCCAGCAGCGACTGAGTGCATACATGTGGCAGAACCTTTCCCTAATGAATGAACATTTCAAGAAATCAAATCACTGGATAAGTAGGCAGGGCTTCCGGGTCAGAGACAGGAAGAGAGAAGCAGGAGAAAAGATAGGGCCTTTTGGACAGGAGCGATGATGGAGGACAAAATGTAGGTAGCAAGTGAGCAGAGGCCCCTGGTTCAGGTGGCAGATCCACCTGAGGATTTGTAATTTAGAATAGTTTACAAATTAGGATGCTTGTTGTTTCGCCCAGTGATTGTGTTACCTACTGCTTCTAAACTAAGCTTGTGTGATGTTTTCCTTCACACAGAGACTCAACTGGGTCCCAGAGAGAAAGGCACAGTGGCAAAGTGCGGGTTTGTGAGAAGTGCACGCCAACTAGCCGTGGAATTTTGGAAGTGTGGGGCTGGCATGGCAGTGACCATCTATGAGAACTTAGTGAGACAGGTGGAGAGATTTCAGAGCTCTGGATCAGAGAGTCTGCTGGGCTGAGAACAGGTCAGCCTGTCCCCTGGTGCCATGCCGGGGGTAGTGTGGATTGCTTTTTTAAATATTTCACATATGTGAAAATCACAAATATGTGATAGGGTGGCCAAAGAAGACTATAATGGAGAGGAAAGACTCCATTGCTCTCTGGCATGATGGTTGGTAGGACATTGCAGTTCAATGCATGACTGGAGTGTTTGTGGTATTGAGTGAACCAACTGCACTACTACAGCTGCTTGTATTCTAATGTTAAGGGGGCCCTCAAATTAGTTTACAGGAGAGGGTCTACACATAGCTTCTGAGAGCCTGCCTCCCAGTTAATTCTGATTGGTAAATAAAGATGTCAGCAGCCAATTGTTGAGGAGGAGACAGGCAGAATTTAAGATTCCCAGATTGAGACCAGGAGGAAGGAAGAAGAAGGATAACGACCATGCCTGAGAAGAGTGTAAGACAGAGAGGCAGAAACACTGTGGAAAGGGACTGGGAGCAAAATTGTAAAGCCCAGAGGGCTGATCAATTGCATCAGGAGCAGCCAAGATGGAATGAACAAGGAGGGTCATTGAAATATCTGTGCCTAAGCATGGGAGAGTGGGATGCTTTGACAACATCTTAACTGCAAGCAACCTGGGGGAGAAAAGGGTTCATTGGTTTTCACTTTCACTGCACAGCTCATCATCGAATGAAGCCAGGAAGGACTGCAAGGTAGGAACCTGAAGCAGAAACCATGGAGGAATGCTGCTTGCTGTGTCTTGTTTAGTTAACTTTCTTATATAGCCTAGGACCAGGTTGTATAGGGAATGCTGGCACCCACAGAGGGCTTGGTCCTGCTGCATCAATTAGTAATCAAACCATAACCATAATCCCCACAGACATGGTCACAGGGCAATCTGATTTAGGCAACCTCTCAATTGGGACTCTTTTCTCAGATGACTCTAACGTATGTCAAGTTGACAAAGCAAAGACACTAAGACTTCGAATCAACCTGCCTTGAGTAGATGCTTGTGCCTAGCACTTAGGAGTATCTGTTTTGTGACCTGGAATTCTCTTTAGTAGCATTTGTAATTTAGCTCAGTAGTATCTGTAACTAATGCCACCTCCAGTCTCCAGTGCTGGGTCCCATATTATTCAAACAACTGTTTTGTAAACCAGATTAAATTTGCTTTCTTTCAAAAAATTATTTTAGTTCATTTTTAGTAATGTGTGTGTGGGCTCCGGGCAGGGGGAGGGCTTGAAGGAATGCATAAGTTCAGTGCCAGGTGAGGGAATCAAATCCATGAGAATGGAAATTACGGTGACTGTAAGTTGCTTGGTGTGGGTGCTTGTAACAGAAAACTCAGGTCCTTTGTAAAATCAACAAGTGCTCTTAATCGCAGAACCACCTCTCCACCTCCTGGATTCACTTTTCAAGATCTTTTCCTTCCTAATCCACTGAGCTGCCTGTTTATGGTTTACTCTGTTCTCTCACCAGAAGCCAATATATATTTAAAACATTTTTATTTATGTGCATGCAGGTATGTTTGTGTATGTCATAAGTGTTCAGGTGCCTGCAGAGGCCAGAAGTGAGGGATCCCTTGCAGCTAGAGTTAAGGTGGTTATTAGATACCTGCTGTGGGTGCTGGGAACTGAACTTGGGTTTATTTGAAGAGCATCAAGAGTTTTACCTACTGAGCTATATCTTGAGCCACACCATCTAGTTTTTTTTTTCTTTTTATGAGACCGGGGTTCTCTGTTTAGCTCTAGTTGTCCTGGAACTCACTCTGTAGATCAGGCTGGCCTCAAACTCAGAAATTCACCTGCATATGCATGTGCTGGGATTAAAGGTTTGAAGGCATGTGCCACCACTGACCGGCTGACATACCATTTACTTTAAACCAGGATCTTACTATTTCCCCTACACAGACCAGGGCTCTCCTTGTGGTATTGCATTCCACTAGATACAGGCTGACCCCTATTAAGTTTGATGGGCCAGTTATACAGTGTGGTAGCATCTTTTATAGAAAGGAAACTTGCTGCATTGCTGAAAATTGCCTTAGAACTTTTGGTCCTCCTGCCCCTACCTCTCCAGTGTTAAGGTTACAGATGTGCATCATCATGCCCACACCTGGCCTGTTACTTAGCATAATGTTTAAAAACCTATTTAAAGTGATGTACATATTTGGTTCTCTGTTCCCTTTTTATTTTCCTGCCTGGTTAATCATTCTAGCTTTATTCTGTCGTTGTGACAAACACCATAATAAGCAAAAGCAACATACAGGAGAAAAGTGTTCTGCCTTACACTTCCAGGTCATAGTCTGTCACAACCTGTACAGCTTTGGGATTGATCTGACTTGGATAAAGAAATGACAGGTCCAAGCTAGGATTGGGTGGGCCATGTGCAGGGATGGAGATACACCAACAGTCCAGAAACTTAGCACATTTATCATATACAGCTGAAGGAGGATGTTGGCTTACTGATCTAAGTAGGGTGACTCTGTAGGAGAGCAGTTTGAAGCTGCAGTCATCTTGGAGGAGGAAACTGTGGTTGACAGTCTGCGCACACTGCTGATGTACTTAGTCCTACCAGAGAAAGGTCTTGCTCTTCCCCTGTGCCTGACCTTGGAAGGATTTCTCATTCCCATGGATCTGAGGCATTGGGGTCCTTGACATTGTCACTATCATCTCATGAATACTCATTCATACAGGAGTACACTTGCTCCTCACAAGAGTCCTTCACTGAGGGAAGTCAAGGCAGGGACATAAGTCAAGAGCCTAAAGGCAGGACTATTGGCTATTCCATACAGCAGGATCCTATCCAGGGAGCTCACAGCCAAGAAGTACAGCAAGCACCTTGGGAGTTGCTGCTTGTTAGTTTGAAGACTTATGCTCAGCGAGCTTTCTTACACAGCCCATAACTACCTGTGCAGGAATTGGTGCTTTTCATAGTGGACTGTGCAATCCTACATCAACTAAGAATCAAGATAGTTCTCCATAGATGTTCTCATAGGCTAGTCTGATCCAGGTAATTCCTCAATTGAGATTCCTTTTCATATCTAGGCTATGTCAAGAGACTGGGGATCTATTCCACAGCACCATGCATGGTAGGCAAGACTCAATCAACTGACACCACATCCCTAACACGGGGGTTAGATCTTAAAGCTATCTATCCACTTGCACATTTTATCAACAGATATCACATGAGTTTGTGTTATACATAAAATCTTGTGCCAATCATTGGAGTTTGAAACATTTATTTTTGATTCCCCCCAATCCAAGCAGAGTGTCTTATGCCTGCAATCCCAGCTTTTGTGAGGTTGAAGAGAACTGTCAGAGAGACTTTGCTTACCACCCAGTGAATTTATATGGTAGTAGCAATCCTACTGCTAATAGTCTCAGTTGTAGATTCTTTGACAAAATCTTAAAGATACCTTAGGGACTAGAGAGATGGCTAAGTCAGTGAAGTGTTTGCCATTACAGATGAGGGCCCGAGTCTGAATCCCCAGCGCTAATGCTTTTACATTCAGCCAGACATAGTGGTATGTTTCAGTAATCCTAGCACTTGGGATGTGGAGATAGGAGGATCCCTAGGGTGTGCTTATCAACTAGTTACAGTGAGAATTTTGGCTTCTTTAAAAAAACTCAGAAATGTTATGTGCATATGCTATTGTTTTAATCCCAGGTGTAGGATATGGTGCTGCTTCAGATCATCTGCAGCAGCTAACTATGATTTGTCTTGTGCTCTGGCAAGGGCGTGATTTTGCCAGCTGAAGAGGGTTTACAGTTGGGATTGTGGGAACTCTGCAGAGGATATATAACTGCCAGTGCCCCAAGAGAGGAGGCTGATCCTTCCCCGTCTGCTGCTGGTAGCTGTTGTTGTGGTCTGTTGAGTGGTCATGTGCAAAGTGAGAAGAAATTGGATATCCTGACACTCAAAGATCAAACTTACCCCAAGGAACTCAGTGCCCCTTACTCACAGGAAGGAGTCTAAGGAGATCAATGCCCCCTTTCCCCTCTAACCTTCTCTTTTACCTAGTGTTGGGGGTTTGGGAGGGTATAGTAAGAGCTGGAAGTAGAAAACAGAACCCCGAAAGTAGACAAAAATCTGATTATAGCTAGTGTCTTTGAATTGGTGAACTCCAAGTTCAGTGAAACAACTTTTTGCAAAGAATAACAACTAAAATAAGGTGGGGGAGACCCTGGTGTTGACCTCTGGCCTCTACACACATGCAAACATATGTACATACATATCTGCACACATCTGCATACCTACTCCCCACACAAGGCACCCTATTCAAGAGGAGGTTGGAGGTGTGTAAATCAGATCTTTGTGTGAACGTCCCTTTTTAAGCCCTAAAGTCTGCATCTCTGTGAAGTTGGGATATGGAAATATATAAATTCCTGAACTTCAGTTCTGTGCAAATGTTGACACTTTCCAGCCGCCAACTTCTATAATAGATAAATTTGATATCAAAGATGCTGTAGTGGATGTGCCTAGGATCAGCCTGGCTGTGTTTCCTAGCTTCAGCCTTGAGTGTGAGAAAGGTGATCAAAGGGATCCGGAAAAAAAAAAAACAGGAGTAATTCACTTTGTTGATTTCTGTGTATATTTAGTCCTGTGGGTGCCTGGGGATCTTTAAACATTAGCTCCTTTTAAATCAAGTTGGGCACCCTATAAATCAAAATGATAAATGATTGATAAATAAACTGTCATTGCTACAATTAGATTTTCCATTATACTTGTATGCTATAATTTAAAATGTAATTTCCCTTGAAGCTCATAAAGGCACTGTAGTAATAGGGTGTCACAATGTATTAGGGACAAACGTGAGCATGTGGCTGAACATGCATCCCTGTGAAGTGTGAGGCTGGACTGTGGGACTTCATACAAAGCTCAGGCTTGGATCTGGAGTCAGGGGCAGATGATATGACATTTCAAGGGACTAGGTGTTTCAGCTAGACAGACATAGTCTAAGAGAAAGAAAGGACCTGAGATCAGATGCCTGTCATAGTCAGGGTTTCCATTCCTGCACAAACATGACCAAGAAGGAAGGTGGGGAGAAAAGGCTTTATTCAGCTGACATTTCTACATTGCTGTTCCTCACCAAAGGATGTCAGGACTAGAACTCAAGCAGGTCAGGAAGCAAGAGCTGATACAGAGGCCATGGAGGGATGTTTCTTACTGGCTTGCTTCCCCTGGCTTGCTCAGCCTGCGTTCTTATAGAACCCAGGACTACCAGCCCAGGGATGGTACCATCCACAAGGCCCCCCCCTTGACCACTAATTAAGAAAATGCCCCACTGATGGATCTCATGGAGGCATTTCCCCAACTGAAGCTCCTTTCTCTGTGATAATTCTAGCTTGTGTCAAGTTGACACACAAAACCAGCCAGTACAGATGCCCAAATGCCATGAAAGAGCTGGATGCACACATCTGGATTACTAGAATTCCTACCAGGATATGGGAGTTGGATACAGGAAGTCTGCTGGCCAGCAAGCCTTGGGTACATAGCAGTGAGTAAAAAGACACAGCATATCTTAAACAACTAGCATTCATGTGCACATGTGCACCTGATCCATATATATCCGGATATCCAAGTGCCTCCACTTACTTACACAGGAACATGCACAAAGATACACACACACACACACACACACACACACACACCACAGACACATAAAGAAGAATGACCAAAAGGGCCAAATTTTGAATTAGCATGGGCATGCACTCTGGAGTGTGGTTCAAGATCTCCATTCTGTCACATACCAGTAGTATTATATTTTTTTTCATGCACTCTGTTCTCTGAAGGAGAAATCACCCAGTTTATCATAAAAGATAAATGTGTCTTCCACAACTGCTTTTCTTTTCCAGTGACAGGACTGAATTTCTTTACATCTCTTATTTTAAAAAGAAATCGTTGTGAGGGTGGGTGGGTGGTTGTGTTGCTCTGTGTACATGTAGACGTCGGAGCCAAACTTCCAGGATTAGTTCTCATGTTTCACCTTCTTTGTACCAGGGTCTGTTGTTGACTAGCTCTCTCTAGCTAGTCTGTGAGTTTTTGAGGATTCTCTAGACTCTGCTCCCCCTGACACCCACATCTGGCTGTAGGAGTTCTGGAAGAGACATTTGCTCCTATGTCCAGCTTCACCTGAGTTCTTAGAACCCAGGCTCATATTTTAATGTTACTGTGGCAAATACTTTACCGACTGAGCAATCTCCCCAGCCCAATGCTGAACTTCTGATGACCCCCCACAGGGGTCTTAATGTAAAATAGCCCCCACATGCTCATGTATTTGAAACTTCCTCGCTAGCTGGTGCTGCTGCTTTTGGAAGATATCAAAATCTTTAGAAGGTAGGATCTTGCTGGAGGGAGTGGGTCTCTGGGGAAGGCCTTGATGCTTTACCGTCTAGTCCTCCTCCTGTTTACTCTGCTCCCTAGCTACAGAGTCAGTGTGACGTGACAGGGTGAGCATGTCTACCTCTTCTGCCAAGGTGGATCATCTCCATTCTTAAGCTATGAGCCAAAATCAATCCATCCTTCTTTACAATACCTTGTGACTGCAACAAGACAAATGATTAATACACGACCCAAACTCAAATACTTAGAAATGGAATTTAGGTAATATGATTGGACAAACACCCCTGATGAATAGAGTCACATCTACGTGAGTTTTCAGACCTTCAGGAATGGTGGATATGAGAGCTTACAACCATGACACAATCACGAGATAAATTTTAAAAAGGCAAGGTGACTTCTGACTCAACACTCTAGGATTAGCAAAATGAATCCCTATTTGGATATCCAGGTAAAGATTTACCCTATTTTTATAGATGGGTTTTTTTCTATGCTCAGAGAAGTTGTGGCTTCCCTTAACCATCATATTTGAGATTAACTATGTTTGAATGGACACCTGCTAATTACTTTTCTCACTGCTGTGAGAAAATGCCAGGCAGAAGCCACCTAAGGGAGGAAGGATTTATTTGGGCACAATCATGGCAGGGAGGCTCAGTGGCAGTGTCGACCCCATAGCCACACTGTGGTGGAACAAAAGTGCAGGACTCTGGCAAAGGTCTGATCTTCAAAGAGACTAGTGTCCCCATTTTCTCAACTCAGCTCTGCATTTCAAAGGTTTCACAACCTCCCAGAACAGAACACCATCAAGGCACCAAGTATTCAAAAACCTAACTTGTGGGGCATTTCTCCAGTTTTGTTTCTGTGGCTAGTACAAATACCCAGACATAAAGTGTGGCTGTTTGAATAGGTATGACCAAGCCCTCTCCCCATAGACTCTTGTTTTGGATGCCTGGCCACAGGGAGTGGTTCTATTAAGAGGTGTGTTCTTGTTGGAGGAAGTGTGTCACTCTAGTGGCAGGCTTTGAGATCTCCTATGCCCAAGCAGTGACACAGTCTGCTTTTGTTGCCTGTGGATCAAGAAAGTTCCAACGTTCAGCTCCTCTCCAGCACCTTGTCTGCCTGCTTGTGACCATGACAATAATAGTCTAAACCTCTAAAATGGTAAGCCAGCCCCAGATGAAGTGTTTTCATTTATAAGAGTTGCTGTGGTCATGGTGCCTCTTCACAGCCATAAAACCCTAACTAAGATAAAAAACAAAACAAAACAAAACAAAACAAAAAACAAACAAACAAAAAACCCAGCATAGGAGAAGACAGGTTTTGCCTTATAATCCCATAATCCCAAATTCTGGTTTGTTGCCCCAGGGAAGTCAAGGCAGGGATTCAAGCAGCTAGTCACATCATATCTAAGAGTCACTCAATAGAAATGCATCTTTGCTTGCTTGGTTTTATTTAGCTTTCTCCTTTCACATACTGTTCAGGACTCTTCCCCACTCTGAAAAATGGGACCACCCACAGTGCGTTGGGCATTCCCACATCAATTAATGACCGATAGAGTCCCTACAGATATGTCCGCAGACCATTCTAGTCCTAAATCCTCCTCAGACTCTTCCCATGTTTTTCCAGGTTATGTTGAATAGACAGTTAAAACTACCCAGCCCAGGGGTGGAAAACTTTTTACATTCAAGCCCAGGATACACCGTGACCATTTTCAGCTAGTGAACCCTCTGAGAACTTTCTTCAAGATAGCTTTCCTAAAATGTCTACCTCCATTTCTACACCTAACAATTGCACGTGTGAGGTTATCTCTAAGGATTTTTCCAGGAATGCCCCAAGTTCACCCCCAAGTCGTGCCTCCCTGTACCCTACTCCATTAGACTGTAAAGACTGGTTACTTAAAGAAGGGCAAATGCTTTACAATTGAAAATAGGACCCCTGACTGTAGAGAAGGGTCAAGTTTCCACAAATACTTCACGTTCTCACCCACCCACACAGCTCATTAGCACCACATGTCCACATTTAAATTCTGCCCACAGAAAAAGCAGAATGGATGTGACCAGGCTGGTGTTAAATCAACAGTCCCTGTTCACAGAGGGCTCCCTGTGACCTGAGCTTTTTAGAGTGACCCACCATCATTACAGATTCACTGGACTGTGGCTGTTAGGGTCTGGTTGGTGTCAGAAGCCCTGGTGTCCATTTATAATTCTTCCTTGTAGCTCTTTCCTTGTCCCCAAATTGGCCATCAAGTGGTTCAATTGACCTTGAAATGTAGATTATAAATTGTGACTTGAGAAAACCAGACATTCCAAAGTGATTTTTCCCCCCAATTTGGCCTTAATTTGCCATGTTTTTTTGTTTTTTTTTTTTTTTAATTTTTCGAGGATTTTTTTTCTCTTGTTCAGAATTGTGTCTGGCTTCATTATCAAGGACTGAAGTAATTATTCATTAAATTTAATGAATCCAGCATCTAAGGCCTTGATCAGAAGTTCATGCTGGATAAGTCTAAGTTGATCAGAATTACTATTAAAATTGGAGGCTCTCCTCCAGCTTCTCTCTCCAGGCAGGTAGTAACACATAGGGAGTGATTTCACTTAAGATTCATCAGGGAATGAAAGTTAGGGATGAGGGGAGCATGCCTGTAATCCCAGCATTTAGGAGGCTGAGAGGATTGTTGGAGATTCCTGTAAATTCATACCAACAGGAGAGCCCTGGCAATTTAGTGAGGCCCTGATTCAAGATTAAAAGCAAAGAGAAAGCTGGGGTTATGATTCAGCAATACAGCACTTGCCTAGAATGCCCTCTCTGAAAGAATGGGCCTTCAATTGGTGGTAGAGCCTTCAATTTCTAGGTAAAGGGCCAAGTGTGTGGCTCAGTGGTAGAACACCTTCTAGAATCACTCAGTGAGAAATTGGGGCACGCCTCATGGTAGAACATTTGCCTAGAATGCCCCAGTGAGGAGCTGGGTCGTGGCTCAGTGGCAGAGCCTCTGCCTAGAATCCCTCAGTGAGGGGCTGGGGGCGTGGCTCAGTAGTAGAGCCTCTGCCTAGAATCCCTCAGGGAGGGGCTAAGGGGGCAGCTCAGTGGTAGCGACCATGCATAGAATACCATGGGAGGGACTGGGGGCATGGCTTATTAGTAGACACCCTGCTTAGAATCCCCTAGTTAGGGGATGGGGGCATGGGCCAGTGGTAGAGCACCTGCCAGAATCCTTCAGTGAGGGGCTGAGGGGCATGGCTCTCAGGTAAAACACGTACTTGTGTGCAGTCCTGGATTCAATCTCCAGAACTACCACTACCAGAGAAAGAAGGAGGACAAAGAAGGAATAGAAAATTATAAAAAAAAAAAAAGAAAGAAAGAAAGAAACGCTTCATCATAGAACTTAATATTACAGTTTTACTCTGGTCAGAAGTGGAATTTACCTAGCAAAGTGTATATGAATTAATACTTTGGCAAAGAAAACTCCATGAGTAAGATTTCCTATAGACTGAATCCTCTGCCTTTTTCTATCCTGTGCTTCATTGGATTTATATGAAGAACTGTTTTTTAATATTTTCTAGAGGAATTCTGGAACATGTTGAACAGGCTCCTTGAACTCAGGTGTACCTTGAACTTTTAATCTTCCTGCTTCTGTCTTCCTAGAAGCTGGAATTATAGGACTGTGCCACCACACTCAGATTGCTTTGTGTTTTTACAGTGCTTGAGTTAAACCTTAAGCCCAGGACATTATGCATTTTAGGCAGGTGCTTTATCACTGAGTCATGCCCCCAGCCCCTCACTGGGGGATTCTAGGAAAGGATTTTACCATTGAGACATGATCTCTCCAGCTCCTCACTGGGGGATTCTAGGCAGGGGCTCTATCACTGAGCCATGTAACCAGCCCCTCACAGGGGATTCTAGGCAAGGACTCTACCATTGCACTGATTTCCCAGTCACCATCCCATCTTTTTATTTAATACAAACCCCTGTGGCAATGGTGATTTGAATCTTTAAACAAGTTTATGCATTCTGCCAACTTTTAATTCAACAGAGATATTGAAAAAACATCCCATTGCACCTCTTTTTCCCTGAGAGAAAGAACACGTACATTAAATCACACTTGGCAAACAGAAGGAAGTTGCTAAGTTGAAATCATCCCAACAGTCAGATCTTTCACTGAGCTTGGAATCCTCCCTATGCAAATAACTGCAGCCTAATTAATCTATTTTTGTTAATTCAGTTTTTAGAAAGTGTAGGCATCCTTTTTGAGGAATATAACTAATTCCAAATGTGACAGTAGCAAACATTATCCAAAGATAGAGATTGTAGTTTAGGAAGCCCATATATAAGGTAGGGCAATAACACTGTAATATACTGTTAGTGTATTTACTTAGTTTCTCCCCTCTTTCTCTTTGTTCCTTCTTCTCTCCTTTTCTTCTTTTTAAAAAAGAAATTAGCATAACCTTGTGCATAGTTCATGAAATATTTATTATATTCTACCTTTAATTTAAAGAGTCTTGGGGCCAGCAAGATGACTGAACAGGTAAAGGCACTTGTTATGAAGGTTCATGGTCTGAGTTTCACTTCCGACACTTATGGTTGATGGAGAGAAACAATTCCTGCAAGGTGCACATTGATCTCTACACACATTCTATGGCATGAGTACAAATGCATGTGTGAGTGCATACACACAGACACACAGACACGCAGAATCTCTCTCTCTCTCTCTCTCTCTCACACACACACACACACACACACACACACACACACACACACACCAATAAATAAAGGTAATGCTAAAAATAAAAACCAAAATATTTTAAAGAAAGTCTTCTGTTTTCTTCTCAACAAAGGCACAAAGGAGGTAGAAGGATTTGGGTAATGACTTTTGGGAAAAGTACAAGACTCCTGGTTCATTTTCAGCCAGTATTAATTGGCAATGTTACAGTTGTCGATTCAGAAAATTCACACTCACAGAAAATGAATAAAATAGAACATTTTATTCATCCCTTTATATAAAAGTCTTCTCTGAAATCTTTGGAAAGATGGAAATGTAATTGTTTTTTTTTTCCCCAGGCTTATCATTCTATCTATCCTTTTAAGCTCAAAGAGAAATGAATGTCAGTGAACACTTTCTGGCTTTGACAGCTACAGACCAAAGTTTCAAAAAAACTTTATATCATGTGTGCATAGGCAGAACTACTCAGAAGTTTTGTCAGAAATTGAAAAGAAGACACTAGAGCTGGGAATAAAAATCTTCACAATTCTCTTAATGGCAGTGTGCCCTCAAGTTTAGTTGCTTTATATTACATTGTTTCCATTGACTATGCTGTATTCTTCCATCTTTTTCTCCATTTTCCTACTGTATCCACTTTTCTATATCTTCTGGATTTGTCCTCTACTCTATCTCTTACCTTTAGACACTTGTACTAGGAGAATCAATTGCTATTGCTGTCTCTTTAGATGAGCCATGTTTGGAACAATACATTTTTTTAAAATAACAAATCCAGTATCTTCCAAAAATTCCTATGGACATACTGATTGAATATTTTAATAATATCCAGGAATGGTTGGAAAGTTTGGTGGTCACCCAGTTTCCTTGAAATGGCAAAAATTTCTGTGTTACTTTCTTTTAGTTCCTGTGTATTATTAGTCAGGGTTCTCTAGAGTAACAGAATTATAAAATTAAAATCTCTGTATTTAGAAACCACAGTGTCTCAGTGCTAAAAATTTGGTGCTCAGTTTAGCCTGCTAAAAATCATGACCCTATATCACTCTTCTAGCATTTCAGGATCCCAACATTTCTCTTATTGAATAATGTCTACTCATTTGCTCTGGCTTTTGTTGAAGCTTTGATAAAAGGTTTGACACTGTAGCCCTTGCTGGTCTGGCATTCTTTTATAGACTACATTGACTTAAAACTCATAGAGATCTATTTGCCTCTGCCTCTTAAGTGCTGGAGTTAAAGGTATGCACCTGGACTCCCTTTGGTTTTTTGAAAGAGCATCCTTTGATCAGTTAGGAAACCTATGGTCTCAATTGTTTCCCTAAAGCAGAATCTCTGTGTGTGTGGATTGAAGAATATTAAAAAATTATATTTTGACTATTTCATATATATATATATACATATATGTGTGTGTGTTTGTATATTTGAGTATACCCTCCATTATCCTCTTTTATCTCCTCTTCTAATGAATACCTTTTCTTCTCATTAGTCTCTCTCCTACTGTCCTGTCTTGTATGTATGTGTCCTACTGTATTATTTTTTATAGTTGCTTGTGTAAAAAAGTAAGTGAGGGGTTTATACTGGAGCATGTATAACTTTCCACTGGCTACATCATTGAGAAATCCCCTCCCCCTAACAATCATTGCTACTTATAGCTCCTCAGAGAGGGATGAGCCTCACAAACCCTTCCTCTATCATGGTGAGTTATTGACAGGTCTAGTCTTGTGCAGGTCTTATGCAGGTAGCCATTGCTATTGTAAGTTCATGGATACACAGTCATGTCTTCTCCAGAAGACACATTTTACTCAACTCTTTCCCATTTGCCAGTTGTAGAGGTCTGAATATATCTGGCCCATGGGGAGTGGCACTATTAGGAGGTGTGGCCTTGTTGGAGGAAGAGTCACTCTGAGGGTAAGAGATGTTCCTCCTGGTTTCAAGCATAAGAGAGCCTCCTTCTGGCAGCCTTCTCTTCAAGATGTAGCATTTCCAGCTCCCCCAACACCATGTCTGCCCCTATAATGCCATGCTTCTCTCCATGATAATAATGGACGGAACCTCTGAAACTGAGAGTGAGCACCAATGAAATGTTTGCCTTTATAAAAAGTTTGCCTTGGTCCTGGTGTCTCTTCACAGTTATAAAAACCTAAGATACCAGTTCTCTTATTCTTTCCTTCTCTTTTCTCCCCTCCTCCACAGTGTTCCTTAAATTTAAAAGGGAGTGGTATAGATAGATGCTCCATTCAGTGGTGAGCCCTCACAGCCACTTAGGCTCAGCACTTTGGCCAGTTAAGAATCTTTGCTTTAATCACTATCTGCAGCAAACAAAAGCTTCTGTGATCAAGGCTGGGAGCAGCACTCATGTATTGATATAAGCATAAATATTGATAAAGTGGGTTGGCAACATATCCATTTGGCAAAACAGTAATAGTAGGTACCCTCTGTAGTGTCCTATGACCTCCACCTTGCAATTGGTTTTTGACTAGGTGTTCAGTGCCAACAATCCTTCTCATGTACCAGTTTTCTGATCTGGTGGTAAAGATGTTGGTTGACTTGCACTTTTAAATGACTCCGATACAGAACAATCTCTGAATTGGGCTGGTTAATGCATATGTAAATGAGTTAGGGCTTTGACCTTCCAGAAAGTTTGCCCATGCCTGTTGGTTTATTTAGTCTTTCTTCATTTCTTCTGCTATGCTGCTGTGCCTTAGTAAGGCTCACTAGATAGTGAAATGCCCTTGTGGGGGAAGCATTCTAAATGCTACAGAACATTCTTTTGGAGGAATTTATTTTTGATGGATTGTTTCCCAGGGATTTTTTTTCAAGTTTCTCTTGTTTAGCTTGCACAGGAAACAGCTCTTTAGGAGTCATGGGGATATGAAGTGTAACAGGAATCTAGAGCTTGGGGTTTGTACATTGGGCTTAATGATGCATCCACAACTGTAGCAAGCAGGAAAGAGGCAGCACAAGACTGAGCAACAAGGATAGGATTTTAGAGACTGAATTTAGATCCCAGGGGGAGTGCAGATTACTGCTGCTATCACATTTGGCCAGAGAAGCTTCTCTGCAGTGGGCAGCAATTAAGACAGAGATTCATACCTAGTCGAAATGCTGAGAGAGAGAGAGAGAGAGAGAGAGAGAGTCATTGTGTAGAGCACGCACACACACACACACACACACACACACACACACACACACACGAGTTCAAGAGCTCAGAGAACATTGAATAACAAGGGACAGAGATGATGTAAGAGCTAGAGGATGGAAAAGGTGTATTCTGGACATGACATAGCCACGGCACTCATGAACTTAAAGCAGCTTTCATTATCTGTGGAAAACCAAGCCAACAGGATGAGTAAAAAATTTCCAACAGGCAGCAGTCAGTTGGGTTGGACTCAGTGGGTTACAAGAAAAAGATCAAGAGGAAATGAAGGTAAGATAAGGATATGCTAGAAGGTATGGGGACAGTAGGAGACACCCTGGGAATGGATGTGATCAAAATGGATACATGTATAGGCTGCTGATAAATAAATAAAAGACATTCCTTTTCAAAGAAAAGTGATCCCAGGAAGTTCTGAGACTGAGTAAAGTCCTGTGTATGAGGATTTGATCTACTGATATTTTTTTAAGGAGGTTAGGCAGGTGGCCAAACAGCGTGTGAGAAAGCCCAGCACAGCATAACACAAGCTGACACTTACCAGCTGTGTAGACCCTACTCTGAGATGAACTAACATCTGTATTGATGAAAATGCTCACCTGTTGTCCCAGGTTTCAGATACTAAGTCTTCTTTTACCCGCAGCAGACTGGCTCCCAGGCCCGGTGCGTGATGAGGTATACGTTGTGGTTTGAGTGTTAAATGTCTCCACGCCCAGACTTGGCTCCTGTATTTGAACACTTAGTCCCCAGTTGGTAGTGCTATTTCAGAAGATTGCAGGACTTTTAGGAGGTGGAGCCTGGCTAGAGGCAGTTTGAGAGTAGACTTCCACTTTCTGTGTATTCTCTGTTTCCTGACTGTGGCAACAATGTGACTAGGAGCCTCATGGTTCTATCTATCTACACAAGTACCTCTCTGGATAGACTGTATCCTTTCACACTGTAAGCTAAAATAAACCCTTCCTTAAGTTGTTTCTGATTAATGTCATTGGCTCTTGGAGCTCGTTTGCACACTAAGCATGTTATTGAGACATGTGGAAGAAAGGACTAATTGCCAAGTTTTGATAATCAATATGTGATCTCTTGTAGCTCAGTGGCAGAGTACTTACCCAACATGATGACAGTCTGTCTCCAAACCCCAACATTGCTAAAAAAATGACCACTCAAGTATTAATCAGTAGTTATAAACTATCACAGTGAATTGCTACTTTATTATTATTGAGAATTGATGGTTAAATGATTTAGTATTGATGAATTATTGAATAGTTATAAATTATACATTAAATTATTAATTAGTATTAACAATTGATTTTATAGTAATTTACTGATTGAATAATCATTAAATACCTACTATACTCAAGACCCCAATTTTATTTAAGATTTGTTTTATTATTTATTCATGTGTGTGTGTGTGTGTGTGTGTGTGTGTATGTGTGTGTGTGTGTGTATGTGCCCACTCACACAGGTAGGAGTCCCTCATAGGCCAGAACTGGACATCAGATTTGCTGAAACTGAAATTATAGGGAGTCAGGAACTGCCTGATGTGGGTCCTGAGAACTTAATCGAGTTCTCTGGAAGAGCAACAAGTGCCCTTAACTGCTGAATCATCTTCTCCCTGGGACCCATACACTGATTTTAAATGTACATCCTGTTCCACTCTTGTAAAGACCTTTAAACTTTTTGTGGTCATCCCTGTAGAATAAGTTGGGGCACTGAGACTCATAGAGGCTGAGAACTCCCTCGAGGTCATATCTGGTTAACAAATGATACTCAGAATGTTCTTTTTAACATTTAATTAGTTTTTGTAAACACTAATGATAATAATAATAACAAAAACAAAAGTAAAATGCCAAAGTGATATCTTTTCCTGGCCTTGTGGTGATGACAATAATAGCCAGTGTTTATTGAGCACATGTGAAATTCCAGCAATTACACTGGCCACTTTGCATACTGTGTCTAATTTGTTCCTAACCCAACCAAGGCACGTCCTGCTCCTCTCTCTTCTCCCTCCTTTGCAAATGGAAGAATATTAAGACTAAAGATATTAAGTGTACTCTGAACATGGCTCAGTTGTTGAAGACCTTGCCTTGTAACCACAAGGACATGTGCTTGAGTCCCAGAATGACAACACAAGGACAATAAAACCTAGCCTAGAGTAATGGTGCGTATTCATACTCCCAGCACGGGGAACTCGGGTGGAACTCTGGAGCTTGCTGGGCTGTTGGCGCAGGGTTCTTGGAGAGTCTACGGGAATGTGAGGGGTGGGGGACCTCGAGAGATGGCTCGGTGGTTAAGAGTGTTCCTGCAGAGCACCCAAGATCATTTCCCTGTTCACGTCCTGGTGGCTCACAATCACCAGTTATTCCAGCTCCAGGGGAATCAGAAGCCTCTGGCTTTCATGGGCACTGCACCGTTGTGCGCATATCAACACATAGACCCTTACTCATAGCTAAAAAAAAAATAAAATAAAATTTCAAATTAAAAAAAATTCTTGTTGATACAGCTCAAGGCCACTTAACCAAATAATCACCTCATTCATTTGGAATAATTAAACACATGTTAATGAGGTCTAGATTTTTCCATCAAGTATTTATTAAAATACTTTTGCAGAGGCTGCATATTTTTAATTCTCTTATATTTTGCTGATGCCTCAGAGCAGGAGCATAGATTTTTTTTTTTTACTGTGGATCCTTGTCTTTTGGAACTTGTATTCCATTAAATGACTCAAAAAGATGTGACACTGCACAGGAACACTGCATTTCTCCTTGTCATCATAACTAATAAGGATAAAAAAATAATACATTCTAGAAACAACAATAACAAAAAAATGTCTTTTCCAAACTGTTCTTGGATTTGGAGGTCCACATGCACACGGGATTTCCATAGCAACCATTCAGCAGAAGGTCTGGGCAGTGGCTTCCTTTCTGGGGCCCATAGGTTTTCTGGAGTGAGTTGGTTCCACAGAGTTGTAGCAGAAGCTTTGGGTAAAAACATGTCACCCTCATGTGTCAACTAAGCAATACAGATCCAGGGACAAACACAGCTATATTGTGCAATGCTACAATGCTGTGCTTGGCCACAGGTCGCTTTGCTTCTTTGATGATTTGAATCACTATCTTGACATAATTTTCCCCTAGGATTTAAACCACACCTCTGCCTCTGATTTTCTAGCTCATGTATCCCCACACATTCCTTACAGATGCCATGTCTCTGGAAGTCCTATGGTGTGTTGGTTTCTTTGCTTATCACTGTGGCATAATGTCTGATAGGAACTTAAGGGAAGCAAGATTTATTTTGACCCATGGCTTGAGAGACTACAGTCCTCCACGGTTAGGATGCCACTCCAGAATTCTTTGTACTGGTAGTGAGTACACAAGGCTTGCAACATGGCACTGCCATCTTCTGAATAAGACTCTGGCTCCTTTGGTGTGGTCCTCAGCCACCTTTACAACCACCAAAGCCTGGTGTTCCTCCTCTTCATCACCAGACTCCTGACGAATGAAGCTCTACTCATTTCTTTCTCATTTGTTTTTCCATGATTTTAGGTGTGGTGGTGGTGGTGGTGGTGGTGGTGGTAGTGGTGTTAGTGTGTGTGTGTGTGTGTGTGTGTGTGTGTGTGTGTGTTTGCTTGTGTGTTTACACATGGATGTGGGTGTCCATGCACTTATGTGTATGTGGAGGCTGGAGGTTGACATCAGGAAGCATCCTCTGCTCCTCATCCACCTTATTCATTGAAGCAGAGCCAGTCAAATCTGTCATCGATGTCACATATGACTAATCATTGCAAAACTATGCTTATCTCAGAGGGTGCACATGCAGATGCCCATGAAGGCCAGAGAATGGCGTCAGATTCTCCAAAGTTGGAATTGTAGGTGGTTGTAAGCCACCCAACATGAGTGATGGGAACCACGCAGGTCCTCTAGAAGAGTAGTATGTGCTCTTAATTGCTGAAGGGTCTCTCTAGCTCCTGGGTCATCTTGGTGGTAACCTTGCTCTGCAGATGTCCTGATTCTGCCCTCTGAGACTGGACTGTAAGTCATGTAAGCAGGCACCACCCCCACTTTGCATTTCAGTGGGTTTCTAGGGACTTGAACTCAGTCCTCACATTTGCCCAGCTAATGTTTAACCTCTAAGTCATCTCCCAGACTGTGTCCCTTTTTAATCCAACAAATTTACATAGCATAAAAATCTATAATATTGACCATTTAAATTCATTATTATTATTATTATTATTATTATTATTATTATTATTACATGCTTGAGATTAAACCCAGTACTTTAGGTATGCTAAACAAGATTCTTACTGCTGAGCTCTGCTCCAACTCCCATAGGTTAGTTTTGCTGAGTCTGTCAGCTACTGGTAGCCGATTATAAATGTGTAAGCAGAGACGTGCCACTTGTGTTTTTATTAAATGCACATGTGAACCCGCTGTGAAGAGTAAAGGAGAGGAAGAGTTAGAAGTGTTTCTATAAAACATCTTCCGGGAGATCTGAGTTCCTGTCTCTGGGGACCGCTTCTCTTGTCAACTGCCCTCGGTCAGCTGCTCCTCTGTGTTCTTTGGGCACCCAGGTGTGTTCAGTTGCTCTGTCCCTTTAAGGTGTCCCCCCGCCCCCCCCCCGCCCCCAGCCTGTCCCACAGGCTCAGTGGCTGCCACAGATACAGACAACAGACTCAAAGCCACAGAGCCTGAGTGACAGGCTCCCGGGTGCACAAACAGCACGTGGCAGGCGCTGGCAGCCTGCCAGCCCCCGGTTCTTTCTGTTTTGTGTTCCTCACTCATAACTGTTTATTGTGATAGGTAAACACTTGTTTGGAAAGCTTGCAGGCATACTATTAAAACACAAGTGTTCATGACACAGTCAAGCTGGGTTGTAAAATGTTTATCCCTTGGAATGACAAACGTCGGGCTCTTCCCTGGGAGATAGGCTCTCCCTGTTTGCCTTTCTGTTTCTTCTTTCCATTGTCATCCCTTCTTTCTTTCAATTCTCATCTGGTTAACCTCCAGCCTCCGTGCCCCCCCCCTCTCTCTCTCTCTCTCTCTCTCACACACACACACACACACACACACAATTTGTTTTGTTTTTAAGACAAATGCTTGCTAAGTACCTCAGTCTGGCTTCTCAGTTCTAGCTATCAACCCTCCTGCTTCTGCCTCCTAAGTATAGTTTGTAAATTTACGCCAGCACCCCCTAGATTACAGAGTTGAATCTAGTGTCTTGCTTAGAAATGGGGGCGGGGGTAGAGCGAATAGATCGAGTGAGCTAAAATATCTGATTATTATTGAGTTTGTTTTGTGTTTTGTTTTAATTTTTGTTCTTTAAGACAGAGTTCATGTAGTCTAGTCTGGGCTCTGACTTGCTATGTAGCTGAGGATGGTCTTGAACTCGTGATCCTCATCTTTCCACCTCCTGAGTGTTGGAATTACATACATGTGCCACCATGCCTGCTTTATGTGGTGCTGCAAATGGAACCCAGGGCTCATAAAGGCTAGACAAGCTTGTTTCCCCAGCCAAGATAGAGCCCCTAGTAGTGAGGATCCTGTACTTGGAGGGACTTTTAAGGCTTTTTGCTTTTAAAGCTGACAGTTGAGTTTGAACAAATATATGTGAATAACGGTTTGGAGCAGTCTAGACTTTCTTTTTTTAAAGACGGGTTTATACAAAGTTTCCCAGGCTAGCTTCCAAGTCTCGGTCTTGCCCTATTCCTAGGTGTTGGAGTTACCAGTATATATTGCCATGTCTGGATCCCACATATTTTTAAGGGAACCCATTTGTTAGATACCAATCCTTCAGTCCATGAGTCTTCGAAAAGGCATTTCCTATTTAAACACAATTCTCTGAATAAGCATTTTATATAGAAGGATATCTGAGCATCTCATTTAGAAAGGTCTGCTAGAAATATGTTCCCAAATGGTCCTCTCTTTGCCTTGAAGTCATTTCCCTTCATGTTAATTCCTCGAGGATTGCTTTCCTGGGATGTTCCTATTTGTGTTAGTTTTCTGCCATGATATCAAAATACCTAGGAGAAACAACTCCAAAAAGAGAAAAGGCGCAAGGTTTTGGCTCAGGGTTTCAGAGATGCCAGTACAAGGTTGACTCAGTCCATTGGTTTCTGCTAAAGGTGTCAGGCAGAATGGCAGGAGTATTTGCCTGAGGTCATTTCCCTTATACTAACCAGGAAGCAGAGAGACAGACTGAGAAAGAGGCTGAGAAAAGCTGTATTCTTCAAAGGCACAATCTGAGTGGCCCGTTTCCTCTAATCAGACCCCACGCACCTTCCAGGTTTCCACTACTTTCCACTAGTTTATTGGATTACATTAAACTGATAAGAAGAGACACTACCTGTGATCTCAGCCAAAGGCAAGGAAGCCATCCCATTCAATTACAAATCCATCAATGGATTAACCCATTGATGAGGTCAGGACCCCCAGGATCCTAGCACTTCCCCCAAAGCCACCTTCTGTAGAATCAAATGGTCTCTTATTGAACTTCCAACACTGAACACAGCTTTGATTGCTGTAAATTGATTTAATCTTCACTCTTCATGACAGCTGTTGAAGGAGGAGACAGCTCCCAAGTCCTGTCTCCATTTCCATTTATTTGGCTGAAATATTTCCATATAGTTTTCTCATGATGAGAAATCTCATTTTTTTTATCTTTGTTGTTTATTCTTGTTCATTAAAGTTTCTCTCAAACTATGGTACCAAAACTGATGAGGATGTGATTCCTTTTTAACTTTTAAAGTTACATATATTTATGTGTTGGGAGTGGGAGACATACATCCGTGCCATGGTCAGGGGTCAGAGGATAAAGTGGGAGAAAATTGGTTCTCTCCTCCTGCCATGTGGGTTCTGGATTGAATTCATGTCATCCAGATGAGGTAGGAAGCACCTTTACTTGCTGAGCCAACTCACCAGTCCGATATTCCTTTTGTGTATTCTGTGTGTGTGTGTGTGTGTGTGTGTGTGTGTGTGTGTGTATGTGCACGCATGCACATATCCACATGCACATGTATGTGGAAGCCTGGAAATTAGCACCAAGTGTCTTCACCAATCACTTTCTATTTATAGAGCTAGGGTCTCTTGTTGAACTCAGATTATGGTAATTTGATTAGTCTAGCTAGTCAGATGCTTCACCCCCACTCCCTACCCACCTTGCCCCCTCCCAGGGATTCCCAATCTCTGCCTCTGAAGTGTTGGGATTACAGATGGCTACCACAACTGTCTGGCTTTTATGTGTCTTCTAGGAGCCCAGACACCCTTCTTCCAGTTTGTAGAACAAGCACTTTATCCACTGAGCCATCATCCAGCCCAGTAGTTTGGGCATTGTTTGGTTAATGTCAATGAGAATGGTTGTGGTATCATTTATTTCTGTATGAATTTTATTCTGTGACAAGCGAGTTGACAGCTGATTTGGACTTGAGTCACGTGTGGCTTCAGTTCCTGACACCCATGTGTGTCCACATTCAGTTTAGCCCTGTTAAATTTTATAAGATGTCATCACTTGGCCCAATCGTTTGAAATAATTCTCCCATTTAATTTCATTATAAGAGTTCATCATGGCAGACACTTTAGAAGTCATCAATAAAGATTAGCATTAAAATGGGATGAACGTTTGCCACAATTTCCCATAAGTAATGCATCAGTACCTCACCATAGGGGTGTAATTGACAACTGCGCCTTTTATTTCATAAAAACAAATATAAACATTCTGCTGAAAAAGAGAGGAAACAAAAAGTTAGACTTAACTGAAAAATATTACATAATTTTGTTTGTGTGTTTATGAGGTGTAACATGTGTATAGGTGTGCATATATGTGTGTGTAACTGTGTGCGGAGGCCACTGACACTGAATGTCTTCCTCAATCCCTCTGTCATATACATCAAGGCTGGGTCACTAGTACGGTGTTTTTCAACCTTCCTAATGCTATAACCCTTTAATAAAGTTCCTCATGCTGTGTTGACCCATGACCATAAAGTTCTCATTGCAATTCGTAACTGCAATTTTGCTGCTGATATGAATTGTAAATATCTGTGTCTTCTGATCTTAGGTCTTCTGGTCTTAGGTGACTTCTGTGAAAGGGCTGTTCAACTCCGAGAGAATGTTGGTTGAGAACCTTTGCTCTAACTGACTCCAGATCTTACTGATTTAAGGAGTCTGACTAGCCAGTTAGCCCCCAGTATCCCAAATGTTGGGATTCCAGGTAAACTGTCATGCCTGCTTAGCTCTTAGATGGATTCTGGGTGGGCAATGGGATCCTGGTGTCACTTGAACAGTAAGTACTTTATCCACTGAGCCATCTCATCTCCTCTTGAAATAAAAGTTTTAGCTTTCTATTCCAACATGATGATAAATTCAAAGGAAGTTTGAAGAGCCTAGGACCAAAAGGTCTGATATATTTATCAATCGGTTTTCCACAATTTTAACTAGTCTGGTAAAAACGTGGTGCATATATATTTTAAAACTGTAGTGTAATTTTACAACCAGAAAAATGTATATTAAAACAATTCACAGGTCTTACTCATCTTCTCTGGTTTTGTCTTTCCTTCTTTTCCTTTCTTTTCTTTTTTCCTTCCTTTCTTTTAGAGACCGTTTCTTTTTTTTTTATTATTTCTAATTTTTTTATTGGATATATACTATATTTACAATTTATTTCCCTTTTTCTGGTTCCCCACGCCCAAAGGTCCCACATGCCCTTTTCCCTCCCCCTGCTCCCTCATCCACCCCCTCCCACCTTACTGTTATTGTACTCCCCCACAATGATGTTTTGGTCCATTCTAGCGCCAGTGTCCACTTAGAGACCGTTTCTTACCTTGCAGTCTAAGCTACCTACTATGTAGCTCAGGCCAGTCATGAACTCATGAGTCTCCTGCCTCAGCCTCTTAAGGGATTACAAATGTATACTACCACACTTGAATTAATCTAAATGTGTGTGTGTGTGTGTGTGTGTGTGTGTGTGTGTGTGTTTTAGTTTTTATATGCATGTACATATACTTTTATATGTAGATGAACTTACTTCTGCAAACTACTGGTCCATTTTGAGTAGGCTATTCTTTTAATTTTGGGGGACATGATCTCTCACTGAATCCTGAGCTCATCATTTCAGTCAGACTCTGACCCCCAGGATCTATCTTCC
Source organism: Apodemus agrarius (assembly GCA_964023405.1). Classification (NCBI taxonomy): domain Eukaryota; kingdom Metazoa; phylum Chordata; class Mammalia; order Rodentia; family Muridae; genus Apodemus; species Apodemus agrarius. The sequence goes on from OZ030028.1 coordinate 23,328,030, forward strand.
TCTACCTCTGTCAGTGCCAGAATTTCAGGGACACCCCCACATCTGACTTTTATGTCAGTGCTGGGGATCTGAACTTGGCTTCTCAAGCTTATGCAGTAAGCTCTTTATCAAGTGGCACATCTCTCCAGTCCAGAGTAGAATATGTTCAATATTTGAGATTAGGTCTAGTATAAGCCCCTCTGAGATAATTCTGGGCACGTTTGTTCTGATGAGATTGTGGCTTCATTATTGTAGAATAAGATCCTGTATCTTATTCTACCCTTAGCACATCCCCTCATCTGTAGAAAGACCAAAATTCTATTGACTGTAACTTGCCATAGGGCCAAGATGGTGACCTGAAGAATACTTTCTAACTATCTACAATTTGTCCTTGTTATTATGACATTGCTTCCTTCAAAGACACGTGGTCCTTTTCACATCGACAGCAGCACATAATACTGCATTTAGCATAAGTAAGCTCATCACCACGTTTGATGGCAGTGAAAGAAATGGAGTTTTTAGCCTGATTTCCTGCTTCCTTTCATGTGTGAAAACAGTCATCTGGTAATTAAAATGGAACATTCAAAAGGATAGGAAATAAAAAGGGCCCTGCTAACATTAAAGACTAAAGCTAAGAAAGTTAGGCAAAGTTGGGTATGAGTGCTCTCACGGAGATGAATGAAGTTTCATGGTGGAGGGCACTCTCCCAGAATTAAAATCAGAGTGTGAAGCTTTGCTATCCATCATTATCTTAAATGCTCCTTATACCTCAGATTTATCTTCGTTTCCTTACTTAGAAAAGTTGGGTTTCTTTTTTTTATTTTAAAATCACAACAATGTACATAGCCACACATATACAGGAAGACAATCAAGAGACCTTTAAACCCTATCCTTTCTTTTTCAACATCAGACAAACTCGGCTGCTCTAGGGCCTTAACATGGGGAAAAGACTGAGATGAAGAAGACATGACTCATGGCTGGATCTGGGGAAAATGATAAATCAGTGAAGTTCTTGTGCAAGCATGAGAAGCTGGGATTGGCTCCCCAGTACTCACGGAAAAAATCAGGTAGTTTGCACCTGTAATCCTTGATTGCAGGAAGTGGAGACAGGAGGATCTCTGGGGCTTGGCAGCCAGGTGATCTTGCCGAATTGGTCACTCATTGAAAGACCTGGTCTCAAAAAATAAGGTGAAGGGCAACAGAGGAAGATTCTTAGTTCTGGTCTCCACATGCATGCCTACACAGGAACACACACCCTCCCATGTGCAAATGTACATCCAATGTACACCACACAATACCCCCAAATAATAAATACATCAGGTGGCTAGGATTTCCAGTACCCAGAGGTTTTCTTCTCCCTGCTTCCCCTTTAAATCCCCATGTCCCATCATCCCTTTGGACTTTAAAGAATCTATGTTCCTTTGTTTGTGTTAGAGAGAAAGGAAGAAAATTCCCTTTAAGAGACTCAAGAGGAGGCCTCCCCTGGTGGTGCATGCTTGTCTTTGCAGCACGTGGGAGACTGAATCCGAAGGATTTCCAGTTCAAGGGCAGCATGTGATACATGAAGATGTTCTGTCTCACAACAACAGTAGAAGCTGGGCTCCTGCTCGGTTGGCAGAGTCCTGGCCTAGGCCTGAGTTCAGTCCTCAGCATTGCCTCATATAAAAATGGCTATAATGATCTACGTCTATAATCTCAGGACTCCCATTGCTAAGAATGTAGAGGCAGGAGGATCATAAATTCAAGATAATCCTTGGCTACATAGCAACTTGGAGACCAGTTTATGATTTCACGAGCCCTTATAAACCAGCATGAAGAGAACAGCCAAGACAGATAAAAACACAAAACGGAAAATCTTTGGGATGTGTCGTCTTGACCTACCCATTTCCCAGTGTAGTGTATCTTCTCACAGAATGGGAGAGCTGTGAGAAATCAAAGCTGATGGTGTGCAATGATGGGGGCCGGGATGCATCTTTAGGTGCCTCAGTCCACTTTCCCTGTGAAGCACAGAAGAACTGAAAAGTGAAAGAAAGAAAATGTGGCCCCATTTTTTACATACCCGAATTTATAATGATGGTGCATCTACATGTGAAGCAGTATTGCTGGGCGAGACAGATGGGAACCACATGGAAGGAGAGAGCGGATCCCCCTATAAGGTCTTCTGACATGACCTCCCACAACTCACACACACACACACACACACACACACACACACACACCACACTTACCTAGGCCTACCATGAGAAAATTTGATTTGGTATAAATAGCTGAGATTTTATGTATGTGATGGTGATATTTAATTTCTCAATTAAAAAAGAATCAATTCTCTAAACTTGTAGAAAGAGCAAATGCATTTTGCAAAGCCTGGGAATTTTTAGGTTCTTTCCCTTGCTTTAGATTCCATTTAGATTCTTCATTAAATGATCCCCCTCCCCTGTCTCCACTGCTTATGCGCTTGGCATTTCCATTTTTTAAAGGAGCCTGTGGCAAGGGTAAATTGCATAATAGTTGTTGAGAAACTGAGCAGCTTTGATTAATTCAAGTTGGTTTGTTGGCCTGCTCATCATTTCAGCCAAAGGCAGGGTTCTCCATGGCATCCAAGTACCCCTCACCTGGATGTGCATCAGAAGCCATGAAAGGCAGCAACCCAAGGAGATGCCTGCACAGCCAGAATCCTGGAAGTAGTGTTCACAGTAGTCAAGCACTAGACCAGCCTAGACATCCATCAACAGATGAATGGCTAAAGAAGACACGAATAGATGTGCAATGGCGTTCTATTCAGCTGCAAAGAATAACCAAAGGACATCACCTGCAGGAAAGCCTGTGGTGTCAGAGATTGTTATGTGTGGGAGTTAGTGTAATTGTTAACTTGATATAATCTAGAATCACCTGAGAGTCTCAATAAGGATTGTCTAGACAAGGTTAGCCTGCCAGAGTGACTGAGGGGATTGCGATTGCCTTGGTTGATGTGGGGAAGATCCAGCCTCAAAGTGGGCGGCACCGTTCCCTAGTTTGTGCTTGGAGAAACCTAGCTAAGTGCTAAACAGGAGGGTGTTCATTCTCTCTCAGGGTCTTAGCCATGGATGTGACATGATCTGCGCTGCCTTAAGCACCTGCTGCTGTGACTTTCCCCCACTGTGGTGACCTATGACCCGGGATTGCGAGCTATAATAAGCCCCTTTCTCCCCTGAGTTGATTTTTGTCAGAGAATCTTATTATCCCAATAGAAATGAAACTGAAGCATTATGTTAAGCAAACTACAGCAGCCCCAGAAAGATAAATGCCTTGTGCTCTCTCATATATATCATGTAGATTTAGATACACACATACTTAGCATATGCAAAGTCCTGTACTCTGTCCCCAGTAGCACCCGGCATAGGAAAAGCCAATGGGACACCTAAAAAAAAATGGGGAAGCCACCACAGAAACAGCTACTTTAATTCATAATTTTTTTTCAGAATGAGAACAGTGCCCTAGTTCTAAATGCATAATTAATATCAAATTACCAGAAGTTAAATGCAAAAATTGATCAGGACATACCAGCATTGTAGGCAGTTGCCATGGAGACTTGACAGTTTTAAAAATGTAGAACATGTTAGGCCCAGGGACTGAGTTCCTTGTCTAAGTTCTGGCTCTTGACCTGGTATGAGTCATTGAACTAGACCAGATGTAAAAAGCAGTGGCTGGTTTGGTCCGGGGAGATAGCCCAGTGGTTAGAGTGCTGGCCAGGTAAGCATGAAGGAAGGAGTTCAAATCTCCAAAACCAGTGGAGATGTCAGGTGGATGTGAAAGCCAGCCTATTATTTTAGTCTAGGAAGCCAAAGATAGAGCCGTAGAGCAAGATGGCTAGCAAGCCTAGCCATATTGATGAGCTCTGGGTTGGATTGAGAGAGCCTTCTTCAATGAGCAAATTGAGGAATGATGGAGGATTATAGCCAACATCAGTCTTTAGCCAAATGTTACTTGGACTGTTGAGTTAGTTCATTTGGGTTGCTGGAAGAGCATTAGATTATTTGGGACCCGAGTGATAGTACATCACCCACATCTGAGTGGGTCCCTGCACTTATTCCTTGCTAGAGAGTTATTATTGCGTGACCCTGAGTGTATGTGTGCCTGTACATGTGTGTGCACAGGTCACTGCTCACACGTGGAGGTCAGAAGACAACCTGCCGAAGTTAGTTCTTTCTCTTCACCACCCTGGTCCCAAGGATTAAACTCAGGTCACCAGGCTTGTCTTTTATTTGCTCAGGCATCCTGCCTGCCTCTTAAAATCATTCCATTCAAAACTGTTTCAGCTCAGTTATACATAAGAAGGTTTTATTTATTTCATCAGAACTCTCTGATTATTAGCTATGGCTGACTTGCCCAGCCCGAGAACAACCGACTGTGCAAAGCCCGCATGACAGGTGGAGCTCAGAGAGAAAGCTCCAGTTAGCATGGGGAGAACCTAGGCTTTCTCTCCTGCCATGGCCACGAGCCCCGTAAAGCACCTGCCACTCTGAAAACTGTCAAAGAGATGGGTAGGGTATGATTGGACCTAATTGTTGACACCTTTCAGCAAAAGGACATTCGTTTTTCTCTTTCTTTAACTAATGGGGCAATGTCAGGCCAAAGCTACACGACCACGGAAAAAGCAAATTATTGCCTCAGCAATTCTGCCAACACTTGGGGTTAATTGCCTTTGCAGACCCCTGTTTGATGCACAGTAAAAAGGAGAAAAATGATTTAGGCTCTCAGTAATCCCTTGGGTGATGCCTTCAGCCATGTAAAAGGAATAAAAATACTCTACAAATTTAGGTCTCTTTTAAAACCCTTCCCAGGCTCGATCCATCTATCATGCAAGTGGAAACTGCTCTGGTAATATATTGTACATGGGGACCACACTACATCATCAGAGTTCTGACTTCGCCAGGATGCCGTAGGAGGTTGGAACGCAACGTAACAAATTACAAGGCCGGACAGTGACAAATGCACTTTGGGAGAGTTTAAATTAATTTTGAGCTGCTTCAAGTTGGTTTAGAAAGTAATTTTTAAATAAATCAGAGGTGGATGGAGAGGGATGACTCAAAAGGCTCACGCAGATATAGGAAGTTCAAGGCCAAACCAGAGTTTAGCGTCTTGAGGAGTGTAGGGGTGGGATCAATTAAAGCCAGACACTCTGTTCTCTCCTATGTGCTGCACAAAGAGTAGAGGGAGAAATGGAAAGCTGTATTGGCCAAGATATGATCATCAAATGATGGAGTTTCCAGTTGGATCCTATGGGTATAGTTAACCCATCTTTTTTTCCCCCAACAAAATTGGGTTTCTTTGTGAGCTGGCAGCAGGACTGTACAGCAACAAATATGAAATAGCAGATAAACCTGAAGTTGGGCCTGGCTCCATTGATAGAGGGCTTGCCTAGCATGCACGAAGACGCAGTTCCCTCCCCCCAGCACTGTATAATGGCACATGTCTAGCACTCCAAAGGCAGATATATGAGGGTTTGCAAGTTCAAGGTCATCCTCAGCTACTTTATGAGTTCAAGGCCAGCCTAAGGACTGTAAGGGTCACAGTTTAAAAACAAGCAAGTGCAAACATAAACAAATAAATGAAGCTATCTGTAGCTCTGTTGGCAGTGTACTTGGACTGAATGAAGAGAGCCCTGGGTTCCATCCCTAGCACATTATAAACTGGAAACTTTGGTGCATCCCCATAATCTGAGGACTAGGAAAGTAACTGCAGGTATACCAGAAGTTCAAGGATATCCTCAGCTTATGTAGTAACTATGGGGCTAGCCTGGGCTCAAAAAAAGAGTACAAAGAATTAGTTGATAGTCTTAAGAGTGTGATTTGTGAACCCATTACAATAAACAGAAGTGGTATGGGGGTGTAGAAAGAATGCAGAGTTAGAAGTCAGGGAATCTGCACACCATTCCACTCCCTCTTCACAGACACCTGTCACGTGTACTTGTACCACTCTCTGCACCTCAGGTCCCTCTCCTGCTAAAGAATAGCATACACACACTGGTAATCTTAACACTGGTGAGCTAATGGAGGAAGAATACAGTTTGAGGCTAGCCTGGGCTACATAGTGAAACCCTGTCTCAGGAAAAAAAAAAAACAAATAATCAACAAAGTGCAGAATTAAGTCTTCCTCAGAGGACAAGTGGGAGGATGTATAGATGGATGTGAAACCCCCTTTGCCCCTTGAAGCTACAAAGACAAAAGGAAGTTATTGTGACGGTGATTCCTGACTGGTCTTACGGGTGGCATAGCATCATGATTTGATGATAACCATGACGCAAGACGTATCTTAAAACAAGTATCTTCAGTCTTGAAAGATGGCTCAGTTGGTAATGTGCTTGCTGCTCAAGTCTGAGGGTCTATGTATGAAGGTCCAGAACCCATGTATTAAAAGGCCATGCATGTGGTGGCAGGAGCTTGAAATTCTAGCACAGAGGTGTTGGCTGTAAGTCGATCACCGAGACTTGCTGACTAGCCAGCTGACACAAGATAGTCACCTAGGAAGAGGGAAACTCAGTTAAGGCATTCCCTCCATCATATTTGCCTGTAGGCATGTCTGTGGAGGTGTTGTCTTGATAACTAATTGTGGCAGGTGCCACCGCTGAGCTGGTGGTCCTGGGCTCTATAAGAGAGCAGGCTGAGCAAGCCATGGGGAGCCAGGCAGTGGGGAGAGTTCCTCCATAGTCTCACCTTCAGTTCCCATGTCCAGGATTGTACCTTTAGCTCCAACCCTGACTTCCCTTGATGATGGGCCATGATATAGACACGTAAGCCACATTTCTTTTGGTCAGGTTTCCCCCCCTAACAACAGAAATCAAACTGAAGCGTTAACCCTAAACTTAACCCATTTGGAGAGCTCCAGGCCAGTGAAAGGCATGTCTCAAAAGCAAGATAGGGCTGCACATGTCAAGGTGGTTGGTGACAGAGGTTCAATCACTGGGACCAATAGGATGGAAAAAGAGAACCGATTCCCACACGTTGTCCTCTGACTACCACACGTGCACACGGTATATTTGCATACACATACAGAAACACGCACACAACAAACAAACAAATTCTTGGCTCCTGGAGAATCACACTGAAGCCTGTCGTCTCCACTCCGCACACACATGGGCCTGCAGACACATGCATTTGCGTTACATACATGTGTATGCATTCTCACATGCACACTAAGTTCTGTGTATTCCCGTTCCTCAAACCCACACAGACTGAAGTCGCAGAGTGTGTGATGCTGAAGGACAAAGCTTTGATGTCGAGATGGAATGTCAGGGTGTGCTCTTGCATGGATGACAAGATGCATTTCATGGGCCTCCAAACAGGGAATATTGCTCTTCACCTTGGAGATAACGCCATTCCCTTTACCACAAGGAGAAACGTAAAGAATTCACCTCAGTGGAACATTTCTTTCTTCTTTCTCTTCTTCCTTTTTTTTTTTTACCCCCACAAAGAAATACTCATTTCTCAGTGCATAGGGAATCAATTAGCTACAGTGCCGTGTTCAGGTAGACATTAGATTAGCTTGAGACCACTCCACTATAGATAATTAACCTTCGTGCCCAAATTAGCAGTGAAATAAGCCAGTTATTAGTTTTCATAATGAACAAAATTGAGTATTTTGGAAAGTTAAACCCCTAGAGCTTAAATTAAAATAAGCATTGGGGGAAATCCCTAAAGCATACTTCAATTCATTAACACGACGAATTCCACTGCACACTGAAGCGACAATGTGCCTTCTTGAAAGGAAATTGAGTCCCCCTAATAATCATCTAGATTGACCTCAGAGAACGATTTCATTTGATGCTCAGAATCACAAAGACCGGCTGAATAGCAAAGTCGATGTCCCTTTTCTTGCTAGGAGCTGGGTGGGAAGAGGAGAAGAAATTGCACATGATACTTGAACAACTGGTTTTTGTAAAAGGCCTAAAGAGAAAAAACCATCATCATGGAGACCTGAAGGATGTGCTGTCATGTCCTTGTCCTTTCCTGAGGGTTGGTGGTGAATGGGGGTCAATAGGCTAAGTGTCCAGGGGATATGTGTTTTGGTTCACTGGCCCTGGGACCTTGGAAAAGGCCATCATACTTCTAGATGGCTCCATTTTATCTTTGGAAGAATGAGGGCAACAATGAGAACTTTGGTCATTTCATAGCTTGATGAGCAGTGTGCAGAGCTGAGTGTGGCACACAGGATCTCAATGTGGGAGGCTGAGGCAGGAGAATTGCTATGACTTCAAGGTAGGACTGGAGCTAAAATGTGACCCCCTGAACAGACCTGGCTAAAAACTGAGACTTAGTCTCAAAGAAATAGAAAGAACGAAATGGAGAAATAAAGACACGGGAGGGAAAATGGACATAAGAAGGAGGAAGAAATATTGAAAGCAAAAGGAAGTAAGAAGAGAGAGAAAGGAGAAAAGGAATGAGAGGAGAGAAAGGGATAGGGAGAGAAGATGAGAGAGAAAGAGAGCAAAGGGAAGGAGGAATGAAAGGAAGAAGGAAGAGAGAAGGAAAAGGAAGGATGAAGAGGAAGGAAAGAAGGAAGGAAAGAAGGAAGGAAGGAAGGGAGGGAGGAAGAAAGGAAGGGAGGGAAGAAGGAAGGAAGGAAGGAAGGAAGGAAGGAAGGAAGGGAGGGAGGGAGGGAGGGAGGAAGGGAGGAAGGAAGGAAGGAAGGAAGGAGAGAGAGAGAGAGATGCATGTGGATGGGAACTATCAAAATGATCAGTCATCTCTTTTGGATAAAAAGGAAATGCTCTTTACTAAATCCCACATTTTTTCCACTCTCACCTACTTAAGGAAAACCAGATGTCAGATTTAATGAAGGGCTTGGATGTTATCGAGTACACCAAATATGGCAAATGGGCGATCTCTTAAATTTTCTATTTATTCTCTTTATTTATTTCTTTGTGTTTGCTTCCTGCTAGAGGTTGTTCAGTGATGAGGAGGTAGAAAGATTTGAACCTATACTGTTCTACCTAAAGGCATGGGCTTCCATGGTGCTCTGGATGAGTAGCTGTTGTAATAAGAGTATCATTCCAATTCAAAATGCCTGCTGGGTGCTCTGTGCTTGTGAAATTCTCCCTAAATCACTCACTTCAATTCATAACCTGAAAGGTTACTTTTATATCAGAAGGCAGAGAAAGCAGACCTGTAATCATGGCCACCTGTAACACTGAGACAGGAAAATCATAAGCTCAAAGCTTTTTAGACCAGTTTTGGGCCCCTTAATAAGATCTTGCCTCAAAATAAAGGATAATAGATGGTTAGGGGTATAAGCTTTGTGTCAGAGTTCCTATCTGGAATTCATACACAGCTTCATGGTAGAGACTCTGCCTAACATCTTCTAGTTAGGGGCTAATGACACAGCTCAGGTGATAGACTGCCTATCTAAAATTCCCAAGTGAGGAATTAGAGCATGTTTCAGTCGTAGAGCAGTATGTAATCTTAACCACCGGCCATTTTTCCAGACTCAGGACTGGAATTTTATCCCCTACTACCCACCTTAAAGTCCAGGCATGGGGCATGCATCTGTAATCCCAATGCCAGAGAGAAAGAGCCATAAAGGTCCCTGAGGCTCCCAGCCAACCAATCTAACTGAAAAAATAAGTAGGAGGTGAATCATGAGACACTGTCCCAAAAACTAAGATGGGAAGTTTTTGAGGAAGGAGTTTGATATTGACGTCTGGCTTCCCAATTCATGTGTCCATATAGCAACACACTCACATGATAAGCATGGTAAGGCAGGGAGGCAGGGAGGCAGGCAGGCATCAAACTTGGCAAACTTTCCTGTAGTGTGTTAATAGTTCACAGTCTCAAGAGTGATTTGCAATAGGAGATAATCAAGAGAAGCCTGTGATGAAGGTGGAGATCCATTCAGAGGGATTTTTTTTCATTCACACGAAGGGTCTAAAGTTCAGTAAGGGAGATGTAGTGGCCTCTGACAAGAGACAGAGTAATTGTGAGTGAGCAATGCAATGGTGGTGGGATTCAATGACTATTTGCCTTGATATTCAAACTGAGGCTGAAAGCAAGTGCTGGGGTTAAACAGGTGAATGCACATTTCCCAAGAGAGAAAGCACTATAGAAAGAAATCAAGGCTGAATCTTGAAGAAAAAAGTTAGCAATTCTAAAGATGACCAGAACTTGAATATCAGTAGAATGTGTATGCAGACATGGGGGCTGGAAAGAGGAGGGAGCCTTGTCGGCAATGCCTTCCCTGTCAGTGTTCTGGTTGACCTCAGTTGTCAAGTGGAGCTTAAAGTCATGTAAGAAGGGAGGTCTTGATTGGGAAGCTACTCAGACCAGATTGCCTGTGGATATGTCTTAGGGGAATTGTCTTAACTGGGAGTTGATTTGGGGTGGAGGTAACTCATATTGGGAGGGACCCTCACTGGGCAGCTTGCCATCCTGGGCTGTATAAAAAGCTATCTAAGTATGAGCCTGCAATCAAGCCAGAAACCAGCTATCCTTCATGATTTCTGCTTTAGGTTCTTGCTTGAGTTCCTGCCCTGCCTTTTCCTCGGTAATAGAGCTGTAAGCTGAAATGAACCAATTCCTCCCATAAATCCCCTGTCTCATTGGGATTTTATTAGCGTGAAGAGACAGCATGACCAAGACAACTCTTATAAAGGAAAATATTTAACTGGGGCTGGCTTACAATTTCAGAGGTTTAGTCCATTATCATTATGTTGGAAAGCATGGCAGGCACCATGATGCTGGAGACGGAGCCAAGAGTTCTACATCTTGATCCACAGGTATCAGAAGAAGACTGTATGTCACGCTTGGGGTAGCTTGAACGCATGAGACGTCCAAAGTCTGCCTTCACAATGACATACTTCCTCCATAGGACCTTACCTTTAAATAGTACCACTCCCAATGGGTCAAGCATTCAAACACATGAGTCTATGAGGGCCATACCTATTCAAACTTCTACATCACCTTTGGGTTTTGTATTTGAATGAAACTAGAATAGCCAAGGTGGTACTTACCTTTTGGACTAAATTAGAGAGATGGCATTTCTCAGCTCCATGGTCAAGTCATGTGCAGATAACATCCATGGATAGAAGCTTACTTCAGAAACACATCTAGGCTGGAAACCCAAAGAGACCATACCAAGGTCAGGATAAATAATAGTGGGTACCACAGAGATCACAAAATGAGAGGGAAAAGATATTCTGATTGTGTGGTGGTGAATGTGTAATACTGATTGTCACAGAATCTAGAATTGCCTAGGGGATTAACTTCTGGGCATGTCTATGGAGATGTTTCAGAAAATATTGAGGAAGGAAGACACATACTGAATGTAGATGGCAACATCCCATGGATTGTGGTTCTGGACTGAAGAAAATGGAGGAAGCAAGCTGAGCGCTTGCATCCATCTCTCTCTGCTTCCTGACTGTGGACACACTGTGCACATCCACCTCACGCACCTTCCGCCATGCTTTCTCTGCCATCATGGACTGTAAGCCTCAAAACATGATCCAGAATAAACTCCTCCCACCTTTAGTTCTTCTATCAGTGTTTGATCATGACTATGAAGAGAGAAAACTAATATAAACAGAAAGTTCTGAAACCATAAGCCCAATGAAATTTTCCCTACTTTTAAGCTTTTTGTTTGTTTGGTTCTTTTTTTTGTTGTTGTTACAGGGGTTTTGGCAAAATGATGGAAAGCCAAGTGACACACATACCAAATATTTTTTAAAAAATCAATTAGATTTAAAAATATCTGAATTTAACAATATCGCACAAATTCTTGCATAGCATGCCCCAGTGCCCTAGCAACGTCCTATATTCTCTCTCCTTTGTGATCTTAAACAAATTTGTTTTGTTTTGCTTTGCCACAGTTACCACACATCCAAAAGAGACTTACTCCAAACCCTATCTCTTTCCAACTGTTTGATGTGTTCCCCGTTTTGCTGCAGTTGTTAATTTTGTCTTTTTGGATCTTACTGTAGCCCTTGAGTAACTTGGATGCTTAGCTTGTCATAATTTTGCACCGCTTTATTTAGCATCCAAAGACATTTATGTGTCTTTCTGAAGCATCGCTCTCAGCTGCAGGGTTTCACCATAGCTTTGAGCCAAAACACTGGCTGGTGGGCCCTTCACGCCTTCCCAGCACTTTCTTCTTACAGACATAGATCATCTTGGTGAACGCTGGGTTTATTTCCTTTATGCCTTAGTCATTATTACAACAAGCTTTACACCTTTCATGCCATCTGCCACACCCAATTGCTCCTACTTCCATGTCTCCCTATGTTCCAGAAAATTCTCTGCTTCTGAAGCTTGTGGTGTAAAAATAAACAATTGGTTTTCAATACAGGACCGGACAGTTCCACCTTATCAGGTTTGCCATGTCTCAACTTGGAGCACAGAATCAGCACAGATTGGTTTTGATGTGTGTAGTTTAAAATGGGGTATTACAGTATAGTCCAGGCTGGCCTGAAACTTACTACATTTGACAGCTTGGCAATCCTCCTGCCTCAGCCTTCAGAATGCTGGGACTACAGATAAGCACCACTATACCTAGCAAAGGGTGGAGATCTAAAAAATGAATTGTATATTTTTATTTTTACCTGCTCCCCTTGGCCTGTTAGATCTAAGACCAGGTTTTCAACTATCTCTACAGTTCTATGAGTACCCTGGTAGCATTCATCCTAGAAAGTTTTGTTTCTTTTTGGGTATCTTTAAGAATTTTATTATTATTATTGTGTGTGTGTGTGTGCTATTTGATAGTAACATCAGTGGTGTGTGTGTGTGTGTGTGTGTGTGTGTGTGTGTGCTATTTGATAGTAACATCAGTGGTGTGTGTGTGTGTGTGTGTGTGTGTGTGTGTGTGTTTGTACAACACACCAGTAGAGCCAAGAAGACAGATTTGGGGAGTTGGTTCTTTCTATCTTCATATAGGTTCCAAAGATTACACTTTATGTCACTGGGCTTGTATGGGAAGTTCCTTTACACACTGATCCATCTCTCTGGCCCTTCAGTATGTTTTCATATATTTCTGATCACTGTGACAAAATACCTAACAACCATATTGTAAGAAAAAAATGGGTTGCCCTGCTTTAGGGTTAGAAGGCATGCCATCATTGAGTTAAACCTCTTTGGAAATGCCCAGAAGTGTGTCTCCTAGGTGACTCTAAAGCCTATCAAGTTGACAGACAAGATCATCCATCACAGTTGTATTAATGAGAGGTAGCCTAAAGAACTTGGCAAGAGTTTGGCATCTAAGAAACATTTACTAAGTGGAAAGGAAGGAAGACGATATTCAGCCCTTTGACTGAACAGTTAGCCGTTACAAGGCAGCAGAAAGCTTATGGGAGTAAACGGACATATGCAAATGGGAGCACTGTATCTCAGCTTGCAGTTGTACATACATTTTTTAAAGATACAAAGTGCTGTTCAGAGACCACCTACAAACACACAGGCAATCCATAGAGACACAACTATAACAAAAGTGAAAGCTAATCTTTTTGAGACTTAATATAAACAGGCCAACAAATGAGATTTAGCATGTGTATGAGAGATGCACTTCTGTGCATGTCCATATGGTGGTCAACATTAGGTATCATCCCCTATTCCCTTCTTCTGTGAGAGGGTGGAGCCTCCATCCTATATTCTCCTACCTGGCACATCAAGTCTCTGCAAGGACAGGTGCATCACCTCCCACTGGGGCCAGACAAGGGAGTCCAGTAAGGAGAATGGACTCCACAGAGAGGCAACAGCTTCAGGGACAGCCACAGATCCAGTTGCTGGCTTATCACATGAAGACCAAGCTGCATGCTTATTACATATGTGTTGGGGGGTGTCCCAGGACCTGCTCGAGTATGATCTCTTTTTGATTCTTCAGTCTCTGAGAGCCCCCGAGGGTCCAGGTTAGTTGACTCTGTTGGGTTTCCTGTGGAGTTCCTATCCACATTGGGCTTATAATCCTTCCTCCTAGTATTCCATAAGACTCCCCAAACTCCATCCACTGTTTGACTGTAGATCTCTCTGCATCTGTTCAGTCAGCTGCTGGGTGGAGCCTCTCAGAGGACAGTCATGCTAGGCTCCTGTCTGCAAGCATAACAGAATATCATTAATAGTGTCAGGGATAGGTTCTTGGCCATGGGATGGGTCTCATGTTGGGCCAGTTATTGCTTGACTATTCCCCAAAGCAAAGTTTCTGACTGGATACAGAGCTTGCTGGTTTGGCTCCATGAGTTAGCCGGCCAGAGATTTCCCCAAGATCTGCCTGTTTCTATATCCCCAGTGCTGGGTTTATAGATTTGCATTGCTATGTCTGGTTTTCATCTGGATGCTGGGTATCCAACCGTGGGTCCTCATGTGTGTAGAGCAAGCACTTTCCCCATGGAGCCATCTCTTCAGCCCCATCAGAGAGCTGTTTGTATGGACTTCTGCCTCTTTAGGGACCCTAGAGCAAAGTGGTTGAAGCTATTGAAGCACATTCCCACTGCAAACCACATGTTTTCTTTGGAGATGCACAGACTTTAATTAACACTTCTGGCCCAGGAGAGTAGTTTAGATATGAATGTGAGTGATGTGCAGGTCAAGTAATTAGATGGTCAAGAGGTCTCTATTGAGGTGAAAATGTTTTAAATCGCTGACTGGCAGGGCAAACTTGCTTGTGATGATTAATCACCAAACAGTTTTTCCTTTCTTCTTTCTGGTGAAATCAGGGCTCGGGGGGATTTAGGCAAGCAGCACCATTTATTGAGCACTTAGGGCAGGTCAACGTTGAGTGAAAAAGTATCCCCGTATTACCCTCAAAGGTCTGACCAGATGTTTATTATTCCTAGGTACCTGGATCCTGCCAAAGTAGATGCTGAAGTCCGGGGATGTAACACTGTCGGTAGAGAGACTGTCTGGACTGCTGGAGCCCCTGGTCTCCATCCCCAGTCCCACATCAAACCCAACTTGATGGTGCAGCCTGTAATCATAGCACTGGATAGCTGACACAGGAGGATCAGAAGTTCAAAGTCATCCACAGACCCAGAGTTTGAAGCTAGTCTTGGTTACATGAGACACTATCTCAAAAAATAACGAGGTTAGGAAAGAGATCTTTCAGATCCCATTTTCCATGGCCCACACTTGAATAAAAACTTTCTTGTAACAGAGAACACGCACTATAGAGGCAACTAGGGGCCTAGATCTGTTCCGGACTTTGTCTCACAGATGAGTTTGCTGATGAGCTGGTGTTTGATCACTGTATCATAAAATGGCAGCATCGTGGTGAGGGTTGTTGTGGTTTGTCCTTCTCTCCTGCCCGGTTTAGTTAAACTGTAAATAAGCACACTTTCCTTTCAAATTACTGTATCCTAATTTCTTTAGTCATATAAGGAAACAGAAGAGGTGTGTATGTGGACTTTAGCACCCAGAAACATTATGGATACCTACCCTCATTCCTGCACATTCAATCTCACTGCGTGGAACAGGGAAGCACCCAATAGATAAGGAACTCTCTGTCTCTCTGTGTCTCTGTCTTTTTGTGTCTCTGTCTCTACCTCTGTGTCTCTGTCTCTGTCTCTGTCTCTGTCTTTCTCTCTCTCTCTCTCTCTCTCTCTCTCTCTCTCTCTCTCTCTCTCTCTCTCTCTCTCCTTCTCCCCCCCCCTCTCTCTCTCTCTCTCTCTGTGTGTGTGTGTGTGTGTGTGTGTTCTTCCTTATGAGAGTCTTTCACTGTCCTGAAACTCATCAAAGAGACTAGACCATCTGGCAATCAATTTCCTGGGTTCCTCCTGGCTCTGTTCTCTAGAGCTGGGATCACAAGCATGCACTACCATACCCTGCTTTAAAAAGGGATTCATTCTGTTTTAAATCATGAGTATATGTTTTGGTATATTTTGGGGAGGTAGGGGACAATGTACACTTGTGAATACTCCATGCAGTCTAGAAGATGGTGTCTGATTCTCTAGAGCTAGAGTGAGAGACAGCTGTGAGCTGCCTGGTTGAGGCTGAGAACTGAATTCAAGTCCTCTATAAGAGCAGCACCTCTGAGCCACCTCCCCAGCTAAATACGCAGCTCTTTCTTTCTTTCTTTCTTTCTTTCTTTCTTTCTTTCTTTCTTTCTTTCTTTCTTTCTTTCTTTTCTTTCTTTCTTTCTTTCTTTCTTTCTTTCAACACAGATTCTAGGGTTAGAAATCAGGTCCCAATACTCACAAGATAACCACTTGATTGAACCATGTCCTCAGCCTCGACCCTGGGCTCTTAACCACCGGCTATACCTTGAGACCCCTTTCAGGAACTCGGAGCGGTTAGCAAGATGGAAGGTGAGAGAGAAGGCTCCTGAAAGCTCTTTGAGCAGCAGAGAGTTGCACGAATCTTCAAAGGATTAGACAAGTGGATGTTAAAGAACAATAAGCAATCTCCTATTTATTAATTTTATCCACTTTTCCCTGACTGCTCTTTGAGACATTTTTTTTTTAAATTTCAGTTCCCAGTGAGGCATGAAGACAGGCTTTTGCAACAGAGTATGAAAAGTATTAATAATTCGGTACGGCCTTAATTCATTTCATGATTCCGTTCTGCCGAATCTACAGAGGCGGCTTCTGGCCTCATAATTATAAGAGGTGCTTCCAAATCGCTCTTGACTGGAGCTTACACTGTTTGATCATTATAGCATTCCGTTTTACTTTATTATTCGGTTTGATTTGGTGCTAAGAAACCTAAGGCTACATAAACTGTGTGTTTTATATCTTTAAAAGTGCTGTTGAGATAAATCCTTATATGAAAAGGCTCTAATGCTAAATCAATGCCATTTATTTTTAAAATTGAGGCTATTTCTATAAGAGAAGAAACTTCTAATGCCAGGCAGAATATCACGCATATTTATCACACATACAATGGATACGACTGGCTTTCTTTTTTCTTTTGTTCCTTTAAAATAGCAAATGTTATTGGCAACTTTTATGTTTATTGTTTCCTTGTTTATTTGTTATGACTGTGGGGGGCGTGTCATGGTGCACAGGTGTAGGTCAGAGAATATGGAGTCTGTCTTCTCCTTCTACCTTTATGTTGGTTCCAGGTCATAAAACCTGTGGGGCAAGTGCCCACTGAGATATCTTACCAGCCCAAATAAGCTACTATGAAATCATGGGTTAATTTGGGCTAATGTTGAATCTGTGGCTAAAATATGAATTCCTTTAGATTTATTCTGTAATTGGTGAGCCTGTATTTGCAAAAGTCGGTTCTTGAAGCTACAGAGGTATTGCTCTCCTGTCTCTCACATGGAAATTAAAAAAGTAAGTCTGATCAGAAAGTGGACACAGTGGTAATGCCCTGTAATCTTAGCTCCCTGGGAGGTAGATGGGAGAATCACAAGTTCAAGACCAGCCTGGTGTACACAGTGAGCATGAAGTCAGCCAGGACAACTTAGTTAAACCATATCACAAAATAAAAAGGCAAAGGAGTGCTAGGGATTTCACTCAGAGAGGTGGGGAACAGGGCTTAGAGGTAAAGTGCCAGCCACCAAGAATCCCTAGTGTCAGCCCATTGGTCTCAGTAGTATAGACCCTGCTTAGAATTTCCCAGTGAGGGGCTGGATGTATAGCTCAGTGGTAGAGCACCTACCTGGAAATCCCCCCTCCCCCAAGTGAGGTGCTGGGGGTATAGCTTAGCAATAGAGCACTTGCCTAGCATATGTGATGACCCGATTTCATTTTTAGTAACACACACACACACACACACACACACACATACACACACACACACACACACACATCCATCCTCACCACCACCACTACCACAAACCAAACCAAACCAAACCAAAGCCATATTTGATAAGTAAGCAATGTGCCCATGTATTAGGCTCACATCCTAAGCAGGATAATTTCTAGCTGGGACCCCTAAGGACATTATTTCTGTATTTACACTTTTGCTTACTGGCAACGTGGAATCACCAAGGTACTCTGCCTCATGCCTTCACACAAATGCACACGCACATACACACATGTACTTTAGCTTTTTTTTTTCTTTTGGAGACAGAGACTTGGAATCACCCCATCAAGACAGAAAAAAAATATTCTAAAGAGACAGGAGTGCTTCTGGCTACCCGACTGCTAAAACAAGGTCCCCAAGAAATTGGAATTCCGCAGGAGTCTCGTGCTGGAAGAGGAACGAGGGAGAAGCCTGGAGAAAGCCAGAGGGCAAAGCTGTCTCCCAGGAAGAGATTTCACACAGTCTGACAACTTGTCAGAATACCTTCCGGGAGAAATAGGAGCTGATAAAAGGAAGGGTCAGTCGTGGGTGGTGTGGTGGGGCCACACTTAACCAAGACTGTTGAGTTATTCACATCTCTTCTTGTCCACTAGTTAAATTGATGCTGGCGCCCCAGAGGTGAGCTTAGAGATCATAGGACCTCTTTATTTATCCCTCTTTGTAGTGTGTCCTCAACAATCATCTCTGCTTTTCACCATAACTTACCTCTCAGGGTTTTGAGTATGCGTGTTTAATCTCTTACCTCACTGGGGCCACTAGGGCCCCAAGTCTAGTAACAGTCTGAAGTTATTGCCTCAGACTGGATTCAAACTTGTTACTTAGCCCAAGCTGGATTTGAACTTGTGACAATCCTTCTACTTAACTCTCCCGAGCACTGAAATTACAGTCACGAGCCACGACATGACTGTAATTCTTAGTTCTTAGAATAAGTGTAGCCCTGATTCATCACAAAGCCCCACTTGAAAGGTTCATTCAATCCAACAGACATTTGCTTGATCAGGGAACAGGTGTTGAGTAATCAAGCATATAAAATATAATGCTAATTACTGGAAGAGCTGGAGATAGGCAAGGCGTACCCTCACCCTTATGGGGATTCTGAACAAAGAAACCTGTCACTCAACCAGTTTACAATCTGGTGTCTTTCAGTCTAACCAAGGCCCCCTTTGACAAGTTCAGTCTCTTCAGCACAAAATAAGAGGGGTCAGTGTAGGCCCGCAGGACAAGCTATCATCTGACTCTGCTCAATTCTATAAAATAAGGTTAAGTTGAATGGCAGGTCAGTTGAATTTCAGTCAGTGACAAAGCCTGGTAGTTGTAGATTGTTAGAGAGAGGACTGAGGCTCAGCTTTGGAAGTACAAAGAATTCCTCTCATTTTAAGGGAATTTCCAAAGGAGACATTGTTTCTTCATCAACAAGAATCGGAGCAGGCCAGGATGAGGAA
Source organism: Apodemus agrarius (assembly GCA_964023405.1). NCBI lineage: Eukaryota > Metazoa > Chordata > Mammalia > Rodentia > Muridae > Apodemus > Apodemus agrarius. Next base: position 23,347,153 of record OZ030028.1, read on the forward strand.
GAGTTGAAGATCTCACTTAAGACATTTAAAAACAAATTTTATTACATGTACTATTTTACAAGTACTCTATCTGCATGTACACCCACTTGTATGCCAGAAGAGGGCGTCAGGTCATACTATAGATGGTTATGAGTCACCATGTGGTTGCTGGGAACTCAACTCAAAGTGGCCAGTACACTTAACCACTGAGTCATCGCTAGCCCCTTACTTAAACTATTTTATAGACTTTAAGTATGAGGGTTAGGAGAAAATAAAAGAAATATATACTCAAGTGTAGTCAAGGCTCACCAAAGCAGAGGCACAGCTAATTATCTCAGTGCAGATGACCATATACCATTTTGGGGCTTTCAAGTTGCATCTAAAAGGTTGCTAAGCTGCCTGTCCAGGGTTTCTCTCTTTTGATGAATGTGATTATAGGGCAGCTCTAGAAGAATCTTGGATAAAATTACAGTCTGATAAAGTAAAACCCAAGAACCACTAGAGATGTGCAAGAGGATGAAGGGATGTCCTTTTCCTGTGAATGGGGCCTTTGGCGAGATGCCTAGAAAATCACAAGTTTAGAGCTGGGGACCTTGGAAGGGGCTTAAACAACTGACAATTGTGCTAGAATTCTTGCTTTTCTGCTAGTAAGAGGATCCAACCTGATTCCTGGGTGAGAGAATCCCTTCCCTTCTCATATGCCCCTCCCAACCCCCAATTTCTTCATCCTCCTATCCTGCATCAAGAGGAAGGCGGTGGCGGGGGAAGGCAGAAGCAGGTATTTGTTTACTAAAGATATCTGAACACTAAGACAGGCCTGCTTTCCCATCATCCTGGCTTTGAGCAAGCCTTTGTTCTCATAACAAAAGAAGCCTTGATATCATTATGAGAAGAAAGGTTCTGTATTTTGAATTCTGTAAGAAGACATGCAAGTATCTGCCTACCTGCTCAAGCACCTGTAGTCTTGGGAAAACACTGCTAATGTTTGACAATATGTTAACAAAAACAGCAGTTCATTTTTTAAAAAGAATAAAGCTTTAGCATTTATAAAGTCTCTTCATGTTCACAAGCTTATGTGGGTCTCAAAACCATCTCACACATTAATCTGGGAAGGTATCATGTCCTACTAATTAGCAGACATTCAACATCTGGGTGGCTAGGCACCTTTATGAAGTTAGTGGTATTGTTGACTTGAACTGTTACAAACTGGTAGATATAAGCTAATGGCTAATCAGACTGTATTTACATGAACCCTGACAGCTGGTGTCAATTATCCTTCTTGTGCAGCAGTTTCCTCTGGAAAGCCTATTAAGACTTAAGAAGATCTAAATTGGGGCTCATGAAGACACTGGGAATATGGCTAGACATAGTGGCATATACCATTAGTTCCAGCACTTGGGAGGCAGAAGTAGGCAGATTCATGTGTTCATTTGAGTTCCAGGTCACCCTGGTCTACACAGTGAGATCCCATTTCCAACAGAACATAAAATATGAAAGAATTGAACCAAGCAGAGCAGAGTAGAAAAACTCAAGAGATACACAGAAGTCTCAGGAAGTCTCTGAAACTAAGCAGCTGCATGAGGCTCCTCCCTCTCCAAGGTTACACAAGTACTAAATGTTGCTGAGAGACACTTATACTAATGAAACTACCTGGAGGTGGCTCAGACCAGCCAAGCTGACTATATAAGATACTTTCTGCCCTGTTCAGCTGCCTATAGGTCATGCCCAGAACTCTAGGTTTCCAGCTTTCATGAGATGTCACCTATGCTAGGGTGGGATTTTGATGGCACAGCTATCGTTGACTTATTCTTGCTCCTGTAAGGAACCTGTCATCCAAACTCCTATAAGTAACCCCAATACAACTCGTTTGCTTTATCAATTTGGATAAGGTAGTATTCATACTTGGTCTGTTGTAAGTTTCCTATCTGGGATAAGTAGACATTAATTTTTGTCTCCCGGGGAATCATGTCATACAGCATCCCTATTGGGAATACGTAGATACTGGGACTCCAGGAAACAGATATAGAAATCACAGACCAGATGTTGCTCAAATCAAACCTAGCTACAGCTCCATCTCCAGCATCATAGATGGATCTGTCTGTCCATACAGTGAGTAAACCTTAACTAAACATGTATCTCCTCTGCATCTCGTCCATATCCCCTAAGAAACAAGAGTCCTTGTTCTGTAACTCACCGTATAAGTTCCCCATTCCGTCTCCCAAAAGCCTTAAAACAGACTTCCTTGCTCTTCTTGGCAGATGAAAATCTTTCTCTTTCTCTTGGGACTCTGGATTGCTGCAACACTCTGTCTGGCATTAAATCAGTGACCTCAAGGAACAAGCCACTCTTGAGTATGAGACCTTGTGTCAATACTCAATTCTTTAAACTGATTGCTCGCCATTTTCTTTGCAAGAGCTTCCTATCATGTTCATATATGGACTAGACTGGTATCAGTCAGTCTTTTGAGTGTATGACCATGTGTATGCTTGTGTGGTGTACTGTATGCTTGTTTAACTGTTAATGTGGGTTATATTTGCACCAGCACATGTGCATGCATGTGAAAGATACAGGTCAATATTGGGTATCTTCCTCAGTTTGTCTTCACCTGATGTTTTTAGGCAGTCTCTCACAGGAGCTCACTGATTGGGCTAACTTGCCAATAAGTTCCGAGGACCCTCTTGTCTCCTCGCTATTTTTCAGGTTACAGCCATGCCCTTGAATTTTTACACTTGCGCGAGGGACGTTAACTCAGGTTTTCATGATTTCTTAATAAAGACTTTGTTGATTGAACTATCTCCTCAGACCTTGGTGTCAATCATTTGAAACTAAAAACTATATGGTAGATTCCAGACTACATACCTTTTTATTGAGAGTGCCACATGTATGTAGGCAGGGTGACCTCATCAATGCCAGCACTAATCAGCTTCCACAGCCCCTTCTACTGAGTCCAGATGCAGCTCTTGAAGCTCTCTGGCACAGTCTAGAGAGGATTTGATTACTGTCCCTTGAAATTTTCTATGCAGGAAGGACAGGGACTGTATTACTTACTATACATTACTAAAACCCCAACAAAGCAAAAGAAGGACAAGTTTTATTTGGTGTACGTTATGTTTTAAGCATCAGATGGCCCATAATGGTGGGGAAAACATGGCTTCAGGAAGGGAAGACATAGTGGTAGGAGCAGAAGGATACATGGCCGTGATGCATCGATGGCCAGGAAGGAGAGAGAGATGAATGAGTGTAGAAATCAAGCTGAATACAAGCAAGCACACACACACACACACACACACACACACACACACACACACACACTTACTTCTCTCTGCTTTTGCCTGAGGACGTTATGTTGATAAGTTGCTGCCATGATTTCCCTACTGTGATGGACTGTAAATTGGAATTATAAGCCAAATAAAACTCAGTCATTCCTAAATGGTTTCCCCGAAAGGGTATTGTGTCATAGCAACAGGAATAGAACTGGAAGAGGTGGTATAGGTAGTTTTCTGGGGGCAGACCTTGTAGGAGCAGAGCCCAGTGCTGCTTCTAGTCCCATTCTCTGCTTCATAGTTGAGCTGCTGTATAATTAGACCCTCCACTTGCTCCCACCATAATGGAATTTCTGCTATGAACTCCTGTCATGGTGTACCTCCTGATGCTGTGAGCCTCAATGAACCTCTCCCCTCTTAAGCTGCCCAGTTAAGCATTTTTCACAAGAAGGAAGGTAACCAATACAACTTTTCTTTGAGTGTGTGTACATGTGTGTTTGCATATACATAGGTGGAGGCCACAGGTCAATCTTGGGTGTCCTCCCTGGGGTGCATCCACCCTGTTTTCTAAGACAAGGTCTCTTGTTGGCCTGGAGCTCACTGAGAAGGCCAGGCTTGGCCATCCTGAGAGCCCCAAGGATCTGCCTGTTTCTGCCTTGGGATCACAGGCATGCAACTCTACTTCCACTTTGTTTTTATTTGTTTTTTTAACGGTTCTTAGGAGTCTTCATTTGTTTTTGTGGGGGAAAGCACTTTAAAGAAGCCTCTCATATAATCATTAGTATTGCTTCTGAATTTGAAATCTATTATTTTTGTGACCTACCTCAGTCTAGCATAGGCAAGTCCATGCATTGTGTACGCTGCACCATCCAGTGTAGAGTTTGTAAATCACACTGAAAACAATTAGCCAAACAGGTGAAAGAATTCACCAACTAGCCCACCATCTGCATATTAGTGGCAAATTAGACTTCCCACGTTAGTCGTGTTCTCGGCAATATTAGTGTTACAAGCCCTAATGTATTGTATTTTATACTTTGGAGGACTGGAAGGGAGTACTAATTACATGCAAGTTTCCAGGATTTCAGCTGGGAGTATTTCACATGAAAGTTAATTGTGCTTCTGGGGCTTTGCCACTGGTTTATCCAATTAACGTGGAGTTTGCCTATATATCATGGTTTTGCTTACAGAAGGGAAACGGTATTATTCACTTGGATAAAATGGGACTTGTTCTAAGGGTGTTTTTATAATCAGCCTCATGGCTCCCGGAACGCAGGGATGCCTGTGCTCACCTGCAGCCTTCTGAGATGGAATGGGGTTTGTGCTATGGAGAGTGGCAGTCGTTACTGTCGAGAGACCATGATAAATAAGATGCAGGGGAGCTGGAGAGATGACTTGGGGGGTAAGAGTTCTTGCCACGCAAGCAAAAGAACTTGAGTTCCAATCCTCAAGACCTGGGTAAAAAGCTGGATGTCACCATGCATAGATATAACCCCAGAACCGTGCAGGGTGGAGATAGAATCACTGGGGTTTGCTGGCTGTCAGTTTAGATCCGAGTTCCGAGATAGACCATGTCTTACAGGGATACAGTGGAGGGTGATAAAGTAGGACAGCCAGCAGCATCCTTCTCTGACTTCGGCACAAGAGCATGAGCACACGTACACACCAGCACACACATGTGCATCCTCCCCCACCCCACCCCAACACTGTTATGCTCACCTTTAATTATTAACTTGCTAAAAGCTAGAATCATCTGGGAAAAGAGTCTCAATGTGGGATGAGGGATTGCTTTACGTTTGGTCGACCTTTGGGGAATTGCATTAATGGAGTTTAATTGCTATGGGAAAACTCAGTCCACTGTAGTTGGCAGCATTCCCTAGACAGGAGTCCTGAATTGTGGGAAGAGTAGAGAAGTCAAGATGAACACAAGTAATGAACATGTATATGTTCCCAGAAATTAAGTGTGTGTGTGTGTGTGTGTGTGTGTGTGTGTGTGCATACATGCATGCTTTCCCTATAGTGATGGACTATTAAGTGGAATTGTGACCTAAAATAACCCTGTTGTGTCTGAAGCTTCTTATTGTTACAGCAACAGAAATAAAACTAGGACACACACACACACACACACACACACACACACACAAAACACACACGGATTCACACTCATGAAACACAACATATATAAAAACCATTTAAAGTAAGAAGCTAAGAATTATCTAGGCAGTTGGTGGTAGCATGCATCTTTAATCCCAGCCCTTCGGTGGCAGAGGCAGGTGGATCTCTGTGAGTTCAATGCCAGCCTGATCTACATAGTAAGTTCCAGGACAGGCAGGGCTGTTACACAGAGAAATCTGTCTCAACAAACAAACAAACAAACAACAAACAAACAAATGAAAAGAAAAGGAAAGACAAAATTAAAGTAAGACACCAAGAAAAGTTGCTTCTAAGGCCCCCTATTCACTGTTATCTCTTAAATTCTCCTATGTCATGTACAGAAATGGTATCTGTAATCTCTCCAGTGATCTCATATATAAACCAGGTAATAGATGATTGTCTTCCATCACATGTGACCTCATTGGGGTGGGGACTGTTCAGTAGGCATTTAATTAGGTATTTGATACTATTTTAATCTGTCCTTCTAGATTTAGTCCAGCTTCTTACAGAAATTTCTAGACATTGTCACACAGGATGTTTTTGAAACCATGGCCTTTAATGTCCCCCAGAAGGCAGGAAGTCTGTGTTTGCGGGAAGGCTTATGTCAATTCCATACGTGTTTTGGGATGCATGTGTATCATGGATTAACTCTGAAATGTCTTTACCAGAAACCCTTGTTTGAACACTGGGTTCTTAGCTGCTGGTGCAGCTTTCAGAGGTTGTAGAACCTTTGGGGGCCTTGGCATCGCTGGAGGAAGCAGCTTTCTGGAGCCCTGAGGAGCTGGTCTTGAGGCTTAAGTCTATACTTCTCTCCCTGCTTCATTATCCACTGGATATGAACAAGTCACCATGATTTCCCATCATGGACTGTCATCATGGACTGTGTTCCCTCAAACCACGAGTCTTACACAATTCAGTGCACCTACATGTGCTCATGCACACACACACACACACACACACACACACACACACTTAAAATGCAACAAGCACTTAACAAAAAATGTCGAACGCTAAAAGGAGGCATTCCAGGATTGATAGAAAGACAGATATAGACACTTTAACTTCTGTGGTAGTTTGTCTTGGGTACTGAAATCTCTATTTACCTTTCCTGAATCCTGCATACTTCCATGGGATCCATAAACACATATACCCAGGGGTCCAGGTCAAGTGGCACTTACCAGAAGACAGAGCCTGTACTGTGGCACAAATATATAAATGCATTAAATCCTGGTCTTCCTTGCTCTTCTCTTTTAGATTTATTTTTAGCAATGTGTATGTGTTTGTGTCTGTATGTGGATGCACTATGTATGTGCAGATACCCGTGGAAGCCAGAGAAGGGTTACAGGCAGTTGTGAGCCACCTGGTGTGAGCGCTGGGCACTAAACTTAGGTGTTCTAGAAGAGCAGAAAGCACCGGTAACTACTGAGCCAATTTTCTACCTCCTGGCTGCTCTCTTTCTGGTAAGTGGCATCATGGCCATGGGAGACTGTCCCGGTCAACGTCTTAACTCCTCTGTTTCATTACCGTTCCATCTGAAGAACATCAACAAGCAATTCTCGAATAAACAACTCTCTATGTGATGGCAATATGACCTGGGTTTCTTCTGATGGCCATCCATCCCACTTAGTGGCATTTCTCTGCAGTCAGATTACCAGAATCAACATCCTCTTTCTTTCCCATTGAGCTTGTCACTTCTTCTCTGTAGGTTCCAGAGACCTTAATACCCAGACTGTCTTTTCATTTGTGTGTGTGTGTGTGTGTGTGTGTGTGTAGTTGTGTGTAAGTATGCACGCACATGTACACAGGAATGCTGGTGTGCATACATGAAGTTTATGCTAGGAGCCATTTCTCAGGTTCACACCCTTATTTTTTGAGACAGTTCTTCATTAGGACTTGGCACTTGCTGATTCAGCTAGGCTGGCTGTCGAGCAAGCTGCTGCCCACGCCCCACCCCCTGTCAAAGCTACCCCCAAACACACACCAGGATTGGGCTTACAAGCATGCACTACCACATCTGCCTTTGAGTTCTGGGTATTGAACTTGGTTCATCAAGCTCACCTGACAAGCACCTTAGCAGCGGGACCATCCCCCTATTCCGGTTTCCAATTTTGACTCCTCTATAGTTGAATATCTAAGTCCTTCCTAGGAGATGCCTGTGTCTCTGTGGGCTTGATCTATGCTCAGGGCGTGAATGATCTTCCAGTGGTTTCCAAGTCCTCCCTGATGACTGATACATGACTGGTTCCAGGTCAGTGACTGAGGGATTCGATTCAATGAAGCGGAGGTCTCTCTGCTCCGCTGCTCAGAGCTTCAGAAGGGACTCCCTGTGAACTGCTTGGAAGTTGCTCTGGATTTTAGGGAAACTCGGGGGAGTCACTCCTTCTTAGATGAGGATGTCTGACACATCCTTTTATATATGAAGCTTCGCCTAAGCTGTAGTTACACAGGGGTGTGGAGGAGGCACTCGGGTCTCTGTGGAACTGGGTCGCTTTTGGGTAATAGCTACTCCATTATTTTGATCCTTTAAAAATCTTCACGCCAAAGAAACATTCTCTAAATTCTTGGGGTTCAGTTGGATTCTTGAATTCTTTTTTTTTAAACACACACACACACACACACACACACACACACACACACACACGTAGAGATGCATGTGTGCCACAGCACACACGTGAAGAACCGAACAACTTGCTGGATTCAGTCTTCCCCTTCCCCCGTGTGGGTCCTGAAGATCAAAATCAGGCATCCAGGCGTGGAGGGAAGCCTCTTTACTTGCTGAACCATCCCTTCTGCTCTGTCCTTAATGTCTCAGTTCTACAGTAGAGCATGCCATCTGTCATTGCTATTTATTCTTTAACTTAGGCTTTGGCTTGCCCTATACTTAATAAACTCACTCTTTCAAAAACCAGCAGTGTGGCTCGCAGATCCTTTCCTGAACCATTCAGTTTCTTATTAGGTTTTTGCCATGGGGCTGGGGAGGTTGGGGAGGGGAGGGATGCGGCTCAGCTGGCTGAGTGTTTTCTGTGAGAGCATGAGAACCTCCGTTTGATCCGCAGCACTCCCATAAAAAGCTAGGCACGGTGGCAAACACAGCAAATGGGTGAGATTTCCCAATAGGAAGAGGCAGTGTCAAAGACATTTGATTTACGGCAGCTTTTGCATTGACCTTGGCTTTGCAGTCTCTAAGCGGTGTCACCAGGGTATCTCACTAATGTACGGTTGTGAATTTTTCATGGCAAGGCATGTGTTTGTGTTATTGGCCTCCTGGGCAAGGGGGGGGAAAAACACATGGCATGTCAACAGCAACATAAATGGTTAGGTAAATCTTTATTCCCATCAGACCGCCCTGCAAAGCCCTGTTATTTGTGTCTCACTCAACCGTTCACTCATTCATGAACACTTACTGAGCAACTTCCGCCTCTAAGTACTGTCGGGGCTTACAGTGATGTAGAAATCAGATAGCAGGATGACATAAGTGTTCCTGCAGCAGGCGCGGATGGTGAGAGGAGGCAGGGGATCTCCAGGAGGGATTTCCTCTTTGAAGTATTAAGACATTTGAAGCATGCAAGGAACAGGCTTCTCTGGTAAAAAATGGTTCTTTATAGCCTTGTAAGACTCCCCTCCAGGAGCACGCTGAGCAGGTATCTGGGAGGGCTCAAATCACGACTGGAGAAGCCCAAGCAAGTCTTCTAAAGCTACTTGGCTCAGTTCTTTAGTCTGTAATAGGGAAAGGCTCAGATAGATAATTCTTCAAGTTGCATCAGCATGCTGGACAAAATAATGTAGGATAGAGTCAAGTAAAGGTATCTGTGACTGTGTGGATGTGTTTGTGTGTAGTATGGATGTGTGATGTATATGTGGTTTGCATATGTGTGTTTAAGTGTGTGTGGTATATGTGTATGGGGTGTGTGTGTGTGTATGTGTGTGTGTGTGTGTGTGTGTGTGTGTGTGTGTGAGAGAGAGAGAGAGAGAGAGAGAGAAGTATGCTGTGGGTGTATGTGTGTGAGGTATGTGCATGTGGTATGTATGTGTATGGGGTATGTGTGTGTGTGAGGTATGGGGTATGTGTGTATGTGTGTGTGTGGTACGGTGTGTGTGTATGTGTGTGAGGTGTGTGCATGTGGTGCGTATGTGTGAGGTGTGTGTATGTGTGTGAGGTGTGTGTGGTGTGTATGGTATGTGTATATGAGGTGTGTATATGGTGTAGAGTCAGTTTGTATGTGTGTGTATGGTGTCATGTGTATGTATATATGTGTGTATGCATATGTATGTAAGGTATGTGTGTGGTGTGCATGTGTGTGCGGTGGTGTGTGTGTGTGTGTGTGTGTGTGTGTGTGTGTGTATAGACTGTGTTAGTTTAATATGTCTGTTGTAAGGTCCAGAGGCCTTTTCTAGGCTTTTTATATGGAAGCATTGCAGTATATATAAGACGTGTCTAAATACCCTCACAAAAATCATCAAGTATGACCTGTTAAGTCAATTTTTCTAAGAAAGGGAAAGGACTGGAGTGCACCTCGGTTGGTACAGTGTTTAAGCACTATACACAAAAACCTGGATTCCATCCCCAGCACTATATCCTCCTGGTATTGGGGCCATCCTAGTATTTCCATCACTCAGAAAGTGAACATGAGGGGGTCAGAAATGCATTGTTTTTCATGGCTACCCTGAGCTACATGAGACCCTGTTAAAAGCAAGCAAGAAAAGAGGGACATTTTTGGCTGGATATAGGAAAACATAATGTTCCATTCTCCACATGTTATGAATTTAAGAGAATTAATTTTGAGATCTGCTTATTAATTTTTCAAATTTTTATTTTTTAAATTATGTTTATGTCTGTGTGTGATGGGTATGTGCACATTAGTGCAGTATCTTTGGGGGCCAGAAGAGGGTGCCAAATCCACAGGAGCTGAAATTATAGGTGTTTGTGAGTAGCCTGAGGTGGGTGCTGGGAACTCCAATCCTCTGGAAGAGTGGTTTGTTCTTTTAATCATTGAGGCATCTCTCCAGTTCCAAAGCCCTGTTTGGGATTATTTAATTTGATTATCAGCCTGGGAGCCACAGAATGCTAAAGGCTGTCATCATTCATACTTCACATGAGAAATGGCAGAGGACAAGCCTGGTGACAGATTATTTGCCATTAGTTCTGCCTCACGTGCTCCCGGGCAATGTGTTCCAGCCCATGAAGAATGGGATCTGTGTTCTCTCTTCAGCTGAGATTGACCCTAAAACTTGACGGAGCCATGAATGTGACTGAACATGATCAAAACATTGCTGACTTCTGCTCGATATTTTCATAGGGCGCCTCAGTGGGGCAATCTAATCCATTCGAACAAATACATGACAAGATAAGAGTGTACACATGCGTGTGTTGGTTTGTGTATGTATGTGTGTATGGGTGTACGAGTGTGTGTATGTGTGTGTAAAATTTGCATGCAAAATTTTTGCTCATGTATACGGAGGTCAAAGAACAATATCAGCTATCATTCCTTGGGAGCCTTTCATCTTGGTTTTTGAGACAGCATCTTTCACTAATCTGGAGCCAGAACAGGGTACTAGGCAAGTACCATACAGATGTACCACACTTAGCCACTCCCTGGGGGATTCTAGGCAGAGGCTCTACCCCTGAGCCACGCCCCCAACCCCTCACTGGGACATTCTAGGCAGGGGCTCTACTACTGAACTATATATCCAGCCCTCTGCTTTTGTATTTTATTTCTTTCATTTTGAGACAAAATTTCCCTAAGTTGCTCAGGTTGACCTCAAACTCACTCTATAGTGTGAGGAGAAGAGGCCTTGAACTTGGGCTGTAAATTAGGCAAGCCTCAAATGACTTTGTGACCATCTGCCTTGGTCTCTTGACCACCTGAGATTACAGGCCTGTGCCACCGGGCCTGTCACCCACTATTTTGTAATTGCATTAAAATATGCATGAAGGGGACATAGCTATAATTAAAGCAAATATTTATGACAGCTACTAATAAAACATTTTGAGCAAGTTCTAGTTCATTATAGACTGCACTCAGTTAATATAATTTGTTATATATGATATATATGATGTATATACTACACATTACATTATATATCCTATGATATATGTGATATATATATATATATGTACTCAACAAAATGTTTGATAGCTCATTACTTGATTTGTTTTATCCCAGATTCCACTTAAAGCATACACACAGACACAGACACAGACACACACACACACACACACACACACACACACACACACACGCACACACACAATAGATTAAATAGATCATCTTATGACTATGTGTATATACATATATACATGTATATATGGCTTATGATCTAAGTATGATTGTATCCATCATTATGCATTCCTTTCTGTCATTGTGATAAACCCTATGATTGGAAGCAATTTAGGGGAGGTAAGGCTTTACTTGTCTTGTGTTTCCAGGTCACAGTCTACTGCTGATGGCTGATGAAAGTCAGGGCAGGAACTTAAGCATGAACTCGAAGCAAAAATCATGGAGGTGCTTCTTACTGGCTTACTCACAGACTCATGCTCAGCCAGCTTTCTTATACAGTCCAGGACCATTTGCCCAGCGATTAGTATTATTCACTATCTTAGTTAGGGTTTCTATTGCTGTGATAACACCATGACCATAAATCAAGTTGAAGAGGAAACTCAAGCAGGGCAGGAACCTGGTGGCAGGAGCTTATGCAGAGGCCATGGAAGAGCACTGCTTACTGGCTTGCTTCACATGACTTGCTCAGCCTGCTTTCTAATAGAACCCAGGACCACCAGCCCAGCGATGGCTCCAGACACAATGGGTCGGGTCCTCCCCCACTGATCACTAATTGAGAAAAACCTCATCCCTGGATCTCATGGAGGCATTTTCTCAACTGAGGTTTCTTCCTCTCTAACTTGTGTCAAGTTGACACACACAACCAGCCAGTATACCTGCACTAGGCTGGGCCCTCCTAAATCAACCAATCAGCAACACAATCCCCCACAGGCATGCCTACAGGCCAGTCTGATCTACTATTAATCTATTAATTGATTCTTCAATTGAGACAATCTTGGATCTTGTCAGGTGACTCTATGTTCTCTCTCTCTCTCTCTCTTTTACACACACACACACACACACACACACACACACACACACACAAAGACACAGAAAGAGAAACTGTACTTTATACTACCCTTGGGTTCTCTCTCCTTCCTCTCCCTCTCCCTCTCCCTCCCTCCTCTCTCTCTCTCTCTCTCTCTCTCTCTCTCTCTCTCTCTCTCTGTCTCTCTCTGTCTCTGTCTCTCTCTCTCCTCACTTACGTCTTTCTCTTCCTGTCCTGCTATGACTTACATGTGAAATGTTTCCCAAAGTTGTCCTTTGTTTAAATGCTTGCTCCCGAGCTGGTGATTTGTGTGTGTATTTCTGGGGATTTGGGGAAGTATAGTCCACCTGATAAACATAAGTCAGTAGGGGAAGGATTTGATGGTACAGACTGGATCTGGTTTTGTCTGAGTTGTCTATTCTTATTGGTTGGTAGAGATGTCAGGAGCCCTGGTGTCACACTCCTTCTATAGCAAATCCTATCACACTTTACCTGACAAGATGAACTATACCCTCTCTAACAGTGACCCAAGAAAATATAAATCTGTCCCCCTTTAAATAGCTTCTGTCTGGTATTTATTCATAGCAGTGTAAATGTAACTGATACAGCGAACCACATCACCCCCCCTCACCCCAGCCTATTGAATAAAAACTTAAATTGCTTGGCATCAAAAGCCAAATTATTGAATTTTTAAAAGGGAAGAAAAGAACTATCGCTCCTTCAAGATGAAGACAAATATATAGCTTGTAGTGCAATGCATCAATTTGAGTAGCAAATACCAGAAACAGAAATGATATTTATATAAGGAAACTAAGTAAGAAAGTGCATACATCACAGCAGAAGAGAAGGTTAGGCAGAGGTGGAGTGACTGGCAAGGTGTTCACTCAGGATGGCAGTCGGTGGACATGACAGGGTCAGACAACTCCAGGCCTGGTGATTCCACTGACAGAGGGCGTGCCAGGTTCAGCACCTGCTACTAGAAAACTCATTTCTCTCTTTCCTTCTTTCCCTCCCTCTCTCCTTGGAGTGCCCCAGATCAAACCCAAAGCCTTACACACAGCCAACTAACTACTACTAACCTACAAGCTTAGCTCTAGGAAATGTTTCTTTGCAAAATCATTATCCACATTTTTTTTTGAAGAATCATCAAGAAACAAGAGCTGTTAACTACCTACTACTAATTACATAAGAATTTTGCATACGTCAAACCCAATCTCTATGGGGGAGGCAACTCATTATTATTACTATTTACTAATGGGAAAACATGTGCAGCCATGATATAGTGTGACTAATGTTACAGGGCAAATGATAGACTCAGGTTTCAACCCAGGTTGTCTTAGGCCACCATGAGTTCCCCATGCTTGGGTGCTGTACTATTTTCCTTGATCCTGGCAGGATGGACTGGGCCAGATTGCAGCTCATTTCAGTTACATGCTCAGCAGCACCCATGGGAGTATCTGTGTGGGTATTGGAGGGACAGTGACAAGGACTTTGTACTGGCTGGTTTTGTGTGTCAGCTTGACAAAGCTGGAGTAATCACAGAGAAAGGAGCTTCAGTTGGGGAAGTGCCTCCATGAGACCCAGCTGTAAGGCATTTTCTCAATTAGTGATCAAGGGGAGAGGACCCATTGTGGCTGGTGCCATCCCTGAGCTGGTAGTTCTGGGTTCTATAAGAAAGCAAGCTGAGCAATCCAGGAGAAACAAGCCAATAAGTAACATCTCTCCATGGCCTCTGCATCAGCTCCTGCTTCCTGACCTGCTTGAGTTCCAGTCCTGACTTCCTTTGGTGATGAACAGCAATGTAGAAGTGTAAGCTGAATAAACCCTTTCCTCCCCCAACTTGCTTCTAGGTCATGATGTTTTATGCAGGAATAGTGTGTGTGTGTGTGTGTGTGTGTGTGTGTGTGTGTGTGTGTTGGGAGTTGAATTTAGGTTCTCTTGCTTGTAGAGCAAGTCTTTTTGCTAAGCTATACCCCCCACTGCCAACACTAATTGGTGACACTTGAAGGCCTGAAGTCCTTGTCCTAAGCAATGGCTATACATTAATCTACTATGACCTAGAATCATAGGAGGAACTAGAAACACCTAAGCACTTAGTGGTTACTTTATTTTTTTTTTTTTACTTTTTAAAAAATTTTTCTATATTCTTCATTTACATTCCAAAGGCTTTCCCCTTTCCCAGTTCCCCCCCTCACCATATGTCCTCTTCCCCCCCAACCCCCACCCCTGTCTATTCCCCAATCACCACCCCACCATTTCTCTGTTCTGGTACTCTCCTACAAAACTGGATCCAGTCCTTTCAGGACCAGGTTCCTCTCCTTCCTTCTTCTTGGGAATCTTTTGATTTGCTAATTGTGCCTTGAGTATTCAGAGCTTCTGGGCTTATTAATATCCACTTATCAGTGATTGCATTTCATGTGTATTCTTTTGTGACTGGGTTAACTCACTTAGGATATTTTCCAGATCCAACCATTTGCCTACAAATTGCATAAATTCATTATTTTTAATTGCTGAGTAGTATTCCATTGTATAAATATACTACATTTTCTGTATCCATTCTTCCTTTGAGGGACATCTGGGCTCCTTCCAACTTCTGGCTATTATAAATAAGGCTGCTATGAACATAGAGGAGCATGTGTCTTTATTGTATGCAGGGGAATCCTCTGGGTATATGCCCAGGAGTGGTATGACAGGGTCCTCTGGAAGTGTCATTACCAATTTTCTGAGGAACCTCCAGACTGATTTCCAGAACGGTTGGTGGTTACTTTAATCTGTTTTGAGTTTCCTATATGATGTGTGTGTGTGTGTGTGTGTGTGTGTGTTATGTTTTCCATGAAAACTTTCACACACACACACACACACACACACACACACACACACACACACTGAGATTAGCTTGGTATCCCTGAAAGGAAGAAAGCAACATGATTAAGACTCTGGAGTTTGCTTAGTTCTAGGGTTTTGAGAAGGATTTCCTGAGATCCTCTGATGCATATTGAAGTGCATCTTCCCAGGCATAGGCATGGGTCCCAGGCAGGGGTCCAGGAGAGCCACTATGCCTGTAGCAGAGTGCTCACACCCTGTGCTTAATCCATGACCCTCCACAGAGGCTCCATCAAACTCAGTGCTGCCTTGACCTTCAAGCCTGTCTGCACATTGACATCACCTTCAGCTCCTCTGACCTTTGACACATGTCTCACTCTCAATTCCCACTGGGGCTCCTCAACTTCTATCTGCTCTATTTCCTACTTCCCTTCTCACTAGGTTCATGTCAGCTAATTCAACTCAGAGGAAAATCTCTGAAATTTAACCACTTGGCTCATATTCTAGCTTCTTCCTTCCCTTTCCTCATTCTTCACAGAGCTTGGCTGGTATCTCTTTCCCACGTCCCAAGTACATATCTTTGAGTCTCATCTTTCTGTATAAATGGAGCTATCCTACTCTACATCTCTTATACTGTGCCTTCTAAAATAAAGGAAAGTAGGAAGTATTAAATAATAGACTAAAACATGATCCCATTTTGACTTCACAGACATATTGTGTCATCCCCTCAGTTTATTAGTAGGAGCATTGTAGGAATACTAAGAACTGTAGGAAGTAGATTAAGCCTCCTCGTAGGGATCCTAGTTCCTTATTCTTACATGATGATACATTACTAATTCACTCATGGATTTGTCATGTTTGCCAAACAAATGACTGCTTCTATAATAAATTGATCTCTATGTGCCTGGGGGGGGATGTGTGAGTTTTTGGTAACCAATAAAGTATTGATTAAAATAGAACATGGTATATTAAGTGTGGTGGTGCATATTTATACTCAGAGCGTGCATATTTATATTCAGAGTGCTTGAGGCAGGAGGATCACAAGGTTAGGCTTAGGACAGAGGTACATTGTGGTTCTAGGTCAACCTGGGCTATGTAGTAATTAGGATAGGATAGAATAAGGTAGGGTAGGGTAAGTAAGGGTATGGCAGGATTATGAGATTGGGCATGTGTCTTAGTTAGGGTTTCACTGCTATGAACAGACACCATCACCAAGGCAACTCTCATAAGGACAACATTTAATTGGGGCTGGCTTACAGGCTCAGAGGTTCAGTCCATAATCAAGGCAAAATCATGGCAGAGTCCATATAGGCATGGTATAGGAGGAAATGAGAGTTCTGTATCTTCATCTGAAGGCTGTTAGTGGAATACTGGCTTCCAGGCAGCTAGGATAAGGGTCTTAAAGCCCACACCCACAGTAACACACCTACTCCAACAAGGCTACAGCTATTCAAACAAGGCCACACCTTTTAATAGTGCCACTCCCTAGGCTGAGCATATATACAAACCATCACAGTATGGACGGAATGTAAAAGAGTAAACTAGAATAGGAGGAATTGAAGAGGGTTTTAGAATCCACAAAGTTAACCATCTGATTTTATGGATGAAGTTTAGCTATTGTATCCCTGGACTTGTTAGAATAAACAGGAGGCAGGTGGAAGACATACTATCCCTAATTCTCTCGCCATGTTTTGTTATGGTTTTGGCTAGGACAGTCAAGATGTAGGAAGGTTGGTGGCTGACTTGGTGCTATTCCTTTGGAGACAGGAGCTAACTCAGAGTGGTGAATAGCCAACAGACATTTCACTCCTATTGTTTGCAAAGCACTGATAACATCCACACAGTTGTCTCATAGAATAATCTATTTGGGGGGGGGAGGCACAATAGCTCCTATGTCAATAGAAGGCTATTGCTACCAGGCCGGTGCCAGGGAAATTGACTAGCTCATCAGGAATGAGTTCAGACCGTGTCTCTGGTGCCAGGAAACCTAGACTTGGGATCCCTATTCAGCTGTTTCAAGATGATATGATTCATCTAGTCTGCCGGAGAGAAGAGAGTTCTAATGGAAACAATTATTACAGACATTCCAAATATGAGTCTAGGTACACACAGGTCCATGGTGTAAGTATGAAGGTCAGAGGATGACTTTTAGGAACTGGATACCTCCTTCCTCCACGTGGGTCACAGGGCTGAAACTCAGGTTGTCAGATTTAGCTGCAAGTGCCCTTACCCATGTCACCATCTCAGGGGCCCTCCCGTGGCTTATTTCTTAAGAAGGAGAAACTATGTGGACAACCTTCCTGTAAAGCTCAGCCAGAGACATAGACTTTAAGACCACCACCAGTGCTAAGCATAGCATTAGATGATGAGGCTTAAAAAAAAAGGTTTCTATGCCACAGGCAGAAATCAGACAGAATCAGTCGCACTTACCTGTCCTAGGGGTCTAAAGTGAGTCATTTCTTTTGAATTGAGAAATGAGGGAAATAAGGATGCTTTCTGAAGATTAAACTTTAATGGAGATACATAATAGATCAGAGCAGCGGAAAGGCCGCAGAGTATTTTTAAGGAGACAGCAGTGGATGGCCGCGCCGTTGACTATTCACCTTCCAGCAATTAGCTAGTCACACCGTAGCTATTCTCACCTTAAAGGAAAAACCTCATCCTCTAGGGAAATCTCTATGGGAAATAAAGCTTCCCCCCCCCCCAGTAGGGGATGAGGGGAATTTGCTGAAGAATTTTGACTGAAAAATGGTTCAGATGTTATAAACCTAGATACCTCTAATACGGGGTCTAGCTAGACCAAGTCCCACTGGTAGGGCAAAGGTAGCTTCATTCTGAGGGTCTCAGACACTTGGTCCTTATACGATAGATATAAGTGTTGACTGGACAGGATCTAGAATAACCCGAGAGACAAACCTCTGAATGTGTCTGGGAGGGACTTTCTAGATTGGGTTAATTGAGTGTGGTGGTTTGAATCACAATGGTCCCCATTGGCTTACAGGGAGTGGCACTATTAGGAGGTGTGTCCTTGTTGGAACAGGTGTAGCTTTATTGGAGAAAGTGGCTCACTAGGGGGGTGGGCTTTGAAATCTCAAAAGCTCAAGCCATGCCCAGTGCAACATTCTTGTCTGCTACCTACCATCAAGACTTAGAACTCTCAACTCTTTCTCTAGCACCATGTCTGCCTGTGGGCTACCATGCTTCCTGCCATATTAATAATTGACTGAACCTTTGTACTGGAAGCCAGCCCCAGTTCACTGTCTTTATAAGAGTTGCCATGATCATGGTGTCTCTTCACCATGATAGAAGTCCTAAGATGTTGAGATAGGAAGGTTCTCCCTGACTGTGGGTGACAGCACCCTATAGGTCGAGGTCCAGGATTTAATGAAAGGGAGACAGTGTGCTGAGCACCGGCCTCATCTCTCCCTGCTTCCTGACTGAGGGTACAATGTGACCAACTGTTCCATCCTCTTTTTTTCGTGACTTCACCATGACAATGTACTGGAGAACTCTGAAGCCGAAACCCAAATCAAATGATATTTTTAAAGATGCTTTGTATGAGCACATGTCATATGTATGGGGTGTGTACATGTGCAGCCACTCAGGCCTGTGCATGTTCTCAGAGGCCAGATGAGGACGCCAGGTGCCATGCTCCATCCCTCTCTAACTTGCTCCCTTGAGGGCGGAGACTGTCACTGTGTCTAAATCTAAAGTTAGAACCAGGAAGTCCACAGGGACACTCTCATCTTCATTATCTCCACCCCCCACAACACTAAAGCTTCAGATGCACACCCAGCCACCCTCAGCTTTTTACCTGGGTACTAGGGATTTGAACTCAGGCTCTCACGCTTGGTCAGCGTGTCGCCATTTCACTCCACCTGTTTATGGACTCTGATGGAGTCCACCTTCATCATTGTCCCCTCTGCACTGTCTCCAAGTCTTTATTCACCCCCCCCACAAACTTCACCAAGAAGCCTTCCTTCAACCATAATTCACAAGGCACTTCTATATACATTTCACCACAATTGACCTTTGAAAGAATATTCGTGAGTATAGTTCCACAAAACATTGTTTTGAAATTATTGCCCTTAAACAAAATGAGCTTGGGCTTCTGCTCATGGAAGCCCACACTTGCTTCTGATGGGTAGTCCTCACGGTGTGTCTATCCTGACCTGGGTTTCACAGACCATCATTCCTAATGTTGCTTCTGTCATCCATCCTTCTGACTTCAGATAGGTTCGCATTGCCTCTGCTGAGTAAGCTCTTCTCTCGTGGCTAAATTCACAGGAAGAAACATTATAGACTCACTGTCTGACATAAAAACAGCAGGCTTCCAAACGCAGTGAGGCATTTAGGCGCTTTAGGAACTCACCTTCTGAGCAGGGAGCACATGCTGCATGATGTATTCGTTTCCTTGTTGCTGTGGGAAGTATTTAAGCAAAGCACCTTAAGGGAGCTAGGGAGTTGACTCTGTGGCTAAGGGTGCCTGCTGCAGAAGTGTGGGGTCCTGAGTTCAGATCCCCAGCACCCAGATGAAAAGCCGAGGGCGGCTGGGTGTGCATCTGAAGCTTTAGTGTTGTGGGTGTGGAGATGATGAAGATGAGAGGGTCTCTGGGGGGCTTCCTGGCTTCCTGGCTCTCCTTCTAGATTTAGACACAGTGACAGTCTCTGCCCTCCAGGGAGTAAGTTAGAGAGGGAAAGGACGTGGCACCTGACGTCTTCCTCTGGCCTCTGAGAGCATGCACAGTTTAGTTTTCATAGGAGAAATAAATGGTAGACGTGGGGATTCAGGCTTGGAATCTCACCGCTGGGGAGGTGGACACAGGCAGGGCTCACTGGCTACCTGGCAAAGCCAGAAATCAAGACCTGGTCTCAGAAATGATAAGCTCTGGGGGAACATACTGAGGTTAACATGTGCTCCACATATACATGTGCAATACACACACACACACACACACACACACACACACACACACACACGTGTGCAGGCACACCACTAGTAATAGGGAACAGGCTGTATCCCCAGCAAGGATTTTCACTCTGAAATGATGTCTTCAGTTACCAGAAAATGTTCAGCACTATTCAATTGCCCCTGATAAACAGAAGAAAGTTAAAAATGAAAACTGTAAGCTCTATGGCCTGTGGTTCCATGGTCCCACCCTATGGCAGATGGGGAACAGAAAAAGATGCTCCCATTGGAAAAGACATAGCGACATACATCTCCTAGCCCTGGACTAGAGGCGCTTGTAGGAGGAGTAAAATAGCTGTTTGGTATGATTTCTTTGAAATTTCTGGTTAGTATTGTTTGCGGGTCTATCTTTTGGTGTGTACATGCATATGCATGTAGATGTGTGTATATGGATGTGTGTGAATGTGTGTATGGAGGTCAGAGGTCAACAGAAAATGCTACTCCTTAGGAACATTCCATCTTGGTTTTAAATTGATCTGTAGCCTGCCGTGGCCTTTCTGTCTCCATCTTCCTCACACTGAGATTATAGCATTCTATAACAAATGGATTTTTCTCTCTTTCTCTTTCTCTTTCTCTTTCTCTTTCTCTTTCTCTTTCTCTTTCTCTTTCTCTTTCTCTTTCTCTTTCTCTTTCTCTTTCTCTTTCTCTCTTTCTCTCTCTTTCTCTCTTTCTCTCTCTCCCTCCCTCCCTCCCCTCTCTCCCTCCCTTGTTATCTCTCTCTCTCTCTCTCTCTCTCTCTCTCTCTCTCTCTCTCTTTCTTTCTTTCTTTCTTTCTTTCTTTCTTTCTTTCTTCTTTCAAGATGGACATCTCACTTTATAGCTCTGGCTGCCCTGGAACTTTTTATGTAGACCAGGTTGGCCTCAAACTGCCTCACCTGCCTCTGCCTATCAAGTGTCAGAATTAAAGGCATGCACCATCACAACTGGTTGGGTTTTTAAAAAATGGGTTTTCAGCACTTGGGAAGCAGAAGCAGAGAGATCTCTGTGAATTGAAGACCAGCCTGGTCTACTGAGTAAGTTTCAGGGCAGCCAGAGCTATATAGAGAAACCCTGTCTTAAAAAATAAAAGTAAAAAGGAAGGTGGGGTGATTAAGGATTGGATGCAGTGCTTTGTTAGTTGAACCTTCTCCCTGGTTCATTAATTTTCTCTATATTTTAAGAATCACACCATTCACTCTTTCCCCAGTGTTTTGTTTTTCGTGAGCTACTTCAGAGGCTCAGGGCTAGCACCATGGTTGATACGATCACCAGGAAGTCAGAGCTCTTGCTCAGCTAACTTTAGCATTGTTTTTAGAATTTTTATACAGTAACATGAGATGCAATCCACCTGAGCAAGTCATCTTTAAAGAACTTTCCAGAAAGCGCTGCTCAGTACATTTCACTGGTGAGAACCATGTCGTGTGGTTACCCTTCCAACCCCTGCAAAGAGCTCTGGGAGACTTTAGAAGCAGTGGGCTCTCAATGGAAATTTAAAACTTGGGAACTTAGGCGCTCTGCTGTGGTGTGCCAAGCAGAAACTGCGCATTCCATCTTACACGTCAAATCCCGCATCCCTCATTCTCAAGCAGCTGTCCATTCACGTCACCCCACAACAGCGCTTTTCCCAAGCATCTTTCTTGCCATCGATGCTTGGCAACAGCGCCCTTTGTCTTCCAGATGGAGAGATGCCCTAAACTTGACCTTGCACTTGGTCTGACTTGATCTGCCTATGATCTAGGCTTCATCTGTGCTTCCGGTCTTTCATCTTCTAGTGCTGCCTTTCATTGAGTTTCACAGAATGAATGACACTATGCATCTCTGTAAGCTTCTGATTGTGCCTCTGCTTCTTCAGGGAAGGACATCGAAGGCGAGCAAAGGTGTGACTGTTTACCCAACTTTTGTTGTTCAGAGTCATAGAGATTTGGAAGACACTACTACTCATTCTCGGAATCAGGCACCTCTAAGGTGAGCTAGGAAAATAACGCAGAGCTTCTGCTGTTTAGCATGAATTATGGGGTGGGGGAATCTTCTTTAGCATTTGACTGACCATTTCATAAGTCCTTTTTCCCCCCTGTGATTTTATAACTAAAACTACATACAAAATGTTCCTTTGTTAGCATGAGAGTCTTTAGACAGTAATAGTTGTCTAAAATAATTCTATTTGGATCTTTCTTTTCAGGGCAAGGATTTTTTTTTCTGATCTCTGAGGAAGATGGTACAGGACAGTAATTATCACTGGAGCATCTGGAGTCTGACTGTCTGGTTTCAAACCCTAGCTCCAGTTCTGTGACTTTGGACTTAATATTTACATTGCCCACACCTGAGTTTCCCCAAATGCAATATAAAGATAGGCATGGGGGGGCGGATTTCTAGGGCTTTTGATAGAGCCAGGAATGTAGAAAGAAGCCTACCATGTTAACCAGAACTATAGGGCTTGGTAATCCAGTACTAAGGATGGAACAAGATCCTCTGAGCCACCCCTACTCTCTCCTCCTCACTGGGATTCTAGACAGGTTCTCTGGGGGATTCTAGGCAAGTGCTCTACTACTGAGCTACACTCCAAGTCCCTCACTAGGGGATTCTAGGCAGGAGCTCTACCACTGAGCCATGCCCAGCCCCTCCCTGGGGGATTCTAGGCAGGGGATCTACCACTGAGACACACTCCAAGCCCCTCCCTGGGGGATTCTAGGCAAGGGCTCTACCACTGAGCCACGCCCCCAGCCCCTCCCTGGGGGATTCTAGGCAGGGGATCTACCACTGAGACACACTCCAAGCCCCTCCCTGGGGGATTCTAGCCAAGTGCTCTAACACTGAGCCATGGCCTAGCCCCTCCCTGGGGGATTCTAGGCAGGGGCTCTACCACTGAGCCACGCCCCCAGCTCCTCACTGGGGGATTCTAGGCAGGGGCTCTACCATTGAACCACAGCCACAGCCTCTCACTGGGGGATTCTAGGCTCTACCACTGAATTATAGCCCTAGCCCTCCCTTTTACATTTTATTTTGAGACAAAGACTCTCTCACTTGCTCATACTGACCTGTGATTCTCAAACTTTACCTGCCCGAGTATCTAATATTATATACCTGTGTCACTGAACCCCATGGGTATCATGCCTTGAATCCCAACAGCCACAGGAAGATTGGACCAGTCATATATCGAAGAAGCAGTATTCTGTTGAACAGCCTAACCAGTTCCCACCACATCTCTTCAGTAGCTCTGTAATGATCTCATTAACAAAGGCTGCAGCAGGTCTGTGAATATGCAAAGATGCCTCTCAGAAGCACTTGTTAGAGAAAGGGTGCATTCTTGTTCTCTGGGGGAATGCTCTGCTTGCTGCTTGACTTTTCTCTGCCAGTTCTGACTGTGACATCAGCATCTGGTATTAGCAGCTCAACAGGAAAGAAAAAAATCTCTCTACAAGTTCCTGAGCCATCCCTAGCAAGCCTATTCCCCGTGCACAGGAGGGCTGCAGCTGGGAGGTGACGGAGGGAGCATATGGCTTTAGGGAAGCCCATTTGGTTCACTTAGCAGAGTTCCGTGGCCTGTGAATGTTCAACACATTTTAACATTAAAGTCGTCAAGCAGCTGGCTTCATTCCTGCCTCCTGCGTGTTGGCTGGCTCCAAGATTGGCTGTGTGGAACAAGAGACGTGGGGCATATGATCTCTGGTGAGGCTGACAGGCAGGAGCGGAGCAAGGGCCTTTCTGCAGGCACAAGCCACTCTGAAGCATCTCAATTCAGGTTTTATGCAAAATGTCAATGTCACTTGCCTCAGCAAGGGAAGCCGCATGCCTTTGAATAGAAGGCAAAGTAGCTCCTTTCAGTCTCAGGGCTTCTTTGAAGCAGAGATAGAAATTAGGACCTTAGCCAGGCAAGCGCAGGCCTTCATTGAGGGAGAAAAAGACAAGACGGGTTGAGTAGATTGGCTTGCTACGTGAGTGTAAAGATCTGAGTTCAAATCCCAGAATGTGCGTGAAAACCAGATGTAGTAATACATGTAAGTGATCCTGGAGTTCTCTACTGAGATAGGAGGAAATGAGAGAATTCTAGAAAATCATGGCTAGCTAGTCTGATATACTGGGTAGGAAGCAACAGGATTCTCTGTTTCAAATAAGGTGGAAGATGGAGGCTGACACCTGAGGTTGTCCTCTCTCCTCTACATGTATGCCACAGCATGCATCACCTACATTCACATACTTGAACACACATGGCACACACACACACACACACACACACTCAAAGATTTAAGAAAAAGATAAGCATTGGAATATATTTGAATAGTATGTGCACATGGGGATATAATTGAATCTCTGGTTGGCAAGGTTTTAGATAGAAGCCTCATGTATGCTGATCTTTCTAAAGACAAGGGACATTGTAAATATTGGTTTAAGATACTGGCTAATTACCTAGGGCTACAAGCTCTAGTTGTGATGACTTTGTCATTACTCTTTGTGAGGACACAGGCTGTACAGGGACTGCTCAAGTTCTTTGGGTTATCAGGAGTCCTGGGTAGAAACAGGGTCTTATATACCCTTGCCTGGTATATAAGATTTGATATAAGATTTGATGCCTACAAATCAGTTTAGAGATATCCACACAGAGGTGGAGGGTCATACTGTCCGCCGAACATGGCAGGGAAAGAGGAGGAGCTGAAAATTCTCTACAGAATTACTTGTGAGAAGGCTAGAGAGATGGCTCAGTGGTTAAGAGCACTGACTGCTTTGCCAGAGGTCCCAAGTTCAATTCTCAGCAACCACATGGTGGCTCACAACCATCTGTAATGGGATCAGATGCCTCTTCTGGTGTGTTTGAAGAGAACAAAAGTGTACTCATATACATAAAAAAATAATTACTTGTTAGATATAGATGCTATAATCGGGTTGGCCAAACTTTTGATATTGTTATATGATGTGGTCATCTATAAACTTCATCACAAAGGAAATATGCAATTGGGTTACATCCTACCTCCAATGTCACACTGGACTAGTGAGAAAGCCTTTAGTCTTATGATATAATCATTTAGTTCTTCTTGCTTTTCATTGTTTTTAGAAATGAAGGCTAACTAAATCTGCCAATCCAATAAAACTAAGAGACACTCATTGGAGTGCTCAGTCACGAATCTACATCATATCCCACCAAGACTCAGGGATCATCAAAGAAAAGGGCAAAAAGATTGTACGAGCCAGAGATTGGGAGGGACAAGGAGTCAAAGAGTTTTCTGATTGATAGACTCCCGTCACTCATGAACTCATGGGAGCTGTTGCTATAGTTCCGTGCACAAGATCTATACAAAATCAAATCAGTCAAAGTTCCGACATGGATGAGGAAGGACTCACAAGCCACCCCATCTGAGGAAACTGTAACTGTTGATGGCTTCTAGGAGAGGGAAGAGAGAGTTTTCTTAAGGCTTTTGCTCCCAGGTAGGTTAACCATGCTCCAGGGGATGGCCACACATGCAGGGGTATATGATTAGCACAAATTGGATTTGGTGAGTGATTTCCAATAAATAGAAAGAAGACACAAAAGTTGGGATAGGTGGAGATGGGGATGGGTCCAGGAGAAGTTAGTGGGGAGACTAGGAGATGATGAAGATCAAAATACATTGTATGAGATTCTCAAAGAATGAAGAAGCTACTATACCTTAAAAATGTATTCTAGAGCCGGCCGTGGTGGCGCACACCTGTAATCCCAGCGCTTGGGAGGCAGAGGCAGGTGAATTTCTGAGTTTGAGGCCAGCTTAGTCTACAGAGTGAGTTCCAGGACAGCCAGGGCTACACAGAGAAACCCTGTCTCGAAAACCCCCCCAAAAATGTATTCTAAACTAGCTGGGAAAGAAAGATAAGCCATGGTACCTATTTATTGTGAAACTATATATAGAAATAAAAAAATAATGCTTTTTTTAAAATGGGAGAATTTGTCTTGAAATACAAGGTAAATGATGCCCAAGGAATGTTAACTTCTGACAGCCACACAGGTATATACACATGCACATATCTCTGGGTATACACACACATACACACACACACACACACACACACACACACCACACAAACACACACATAAACACCACACCTTTTTTTTTCAAACTGGATCTGTGTCTCCCAGGTGGCCTTGAATTAAGTCTCCCTAGTACTGAGTTTACAGAAATACTGAGTAACACACCAGCCATCTTGGTTTTACATCTACAGCAGAGTTTCTTAACCTTCCTAATACCACAACCCCTTAATACAGTTCCTCATGCTGTGGTGACCCCCAATCATAACATTATTTTCATTACTACTTCATAACCCTAATTTTGCTACTGTTATTTATCATGATATATATATCTATGTTTTCTAATGGTCTTAAGTGACTTCTACAAAAGGGAGTCATTCAACCCTCAAAGGAATTGTGACCCAATTGAGAACTGCTGATCTCGAGGCTTAACAATATTGAACCAGGTATGGGTAATGGGGTAAGATAGACATTAACTCGGGCTGTCACTGCCTCATTCCCAATTCTATGGGGATTGTTCCAGGTTCCTGCTCTCTGTATAGATACACAGAGCCCGCTACCTATTCTTTTTCTGTTGATATTTGCATTTTTCACAAAACTGAAAGGTCTCATATTTGGGGCTCAAGAGGTACACTGAGGTAAATCGTTCTTCCAGGTAAATGATTAGGAGAGGTGTTAATACCATGGGAAGACAGCATGACTGGGTCTAAGAATAACATCCAGGCCCCAGTGCCACATACATAGCATGGTGGAGGCTCTGAAGGGAGTTCAAGTCCACAAGGTAGAGTGTAGGGTCCTCTTTTTGTAGGTCTCAGAGGAAGGAAGAGGTTTCCTGGCATTGATTTATGAATACAGCTTATAGTTCTCTCTGATTCTGCAGTGGCAGGGAAGGGGATGGGGAATTTTTTCATTGTAAAGAAAGGAGGATGGGATCTTATCAACTGTGTCTTTGATGCTGTAGAGGAGGTAGAGAGAAGTGGGGCATTTAGTCAGGGTGTATCCATTATACAAGTAGGGGGAGTGCTGTGCACATTACTCTGATGTTTTAGTCTGGTCGCTGAAGTCCATAAACTTCCTAAGGGGAGTGAAAATCTTGCTACTCTTCTGGAATCCAGCCATCCAGGGAGTCAGATGATCACAGATTCACAGATAAGATCTCTTCCTTAATGAGTCTCACCACGTCCTTTTCAGCAGCTGTAAGTGTGGAGGGAGGAAGATGTTGTTCAGATGGACATAGTCTGATTAGCCCGTAGCCCAAAAAAATCTAACAAAACCCCTCTATGCTATAATCATTATGCTTTGGGTTACACACAAGGTATAAAACCAGGCTCTTTGCCATTGGCCTTCCTTTTCCATTTAGAAAGTAGCCCAGGACTTTTCTGGTTTCCAAGGACTGCTGCATTCCACATGGGGCATCCCTGATGAATGTAACTAATTAGCATTTGTGCAATGATTCCTGTGGCTAGGGTGAGCGCCATCCAGAAAGGGCTAGGTATAATCACTGTTACATCTGTGGCTTACATAATTTCTAGTCCACCCTGGAATGATTTTTTAAGCCTGGTTAATTGGGGAATTATAGTGTGTAAGTCCTGAAAAGCAGCTGTGGGTTTTAAGTACCACGAACATTTCTGTAGGTGGTACTGAGCTGGGCGTAAATGTTGATGGATGTGTTAGAGAAATTACAGTTCAGGTTCTTGTGCAGCTGTTTGGAAGGAGGATTGGGCAAAGGATATATCTAAGCAGATGTGCAATTAGCAATTAAATAATTTAAAAAGTGATTTGATCAATATTTATGCATGGATAGAAGAACATAGATTTCTTGTACATCTGTGATCTGGGTAAAACCTGAACACCAGACTGCACAGCCTGCAATAAGGTTGGGCTAGAAATCACAGGATCGCAAAAGAAAAACAATTAAAATGATAGTTTCTGGCACTTTGGAGGTACTTACCAAGAATCCTTGGATGACTTAATGAATGAATGAATGAATGGCATTAGCAACTCAATTTCTCATTATCTCTTAAATGAGAAATTTCCCCTGCCCCATAGGCTATTTTTTTACAGTTGTGTAGAAATTTCATCTGGGTTGAAACAGTACCTAGAAAGGGAGATTCATGACACTTGGGAAGTAAACAGCGCCCAAGTCTTAGGAAGTTTCTGAAACTTACAAGATTCACAAAATGCCCACCTCAAGGTTATGAAAGCAGTAAACAACCACTGGAGGAGGGGACTCTGACCAGTAGTGTAGCCTGGAGAACATTCTCTGACCTATGTACCTATCACTAAGTTTTACAGAGGACTCCAGGCGTGCAGCCTTCCTGAGGGAGCTTTCCATCATATTAGTTACCGTTCTGCTGCTATGATAAAACATTACAAAGATAAACTTCTAGAAGGAAGACTTTATTGGGGTCTACAGTGCCAGTTGGAGAGTCCATAAAGGCAGGGTTGGCAAGGCAGCAGACAGAGCAGGAAGCTGAGAGATCACGTCTTCAAACACAAATATGAAATAGAAAAAGGATGAACTGCAAGTAGGATAAGGCTATCAACTTTCAAAGGCATTCCTGGTGATATACTTCCTAGAGCAAAGGTAAAGATTCCATAATATTTCCAAACAGCACCATCCAAATCTGTAGGGGACAGTTTCCACCTAAACCACTACACCTATGTTGAGGTAGATTCTTTTCAGTAGTACAGTTTCCCTTGCCATATCTCTGCTTCCATAACTAATCCCTCACTCATCTTCCTGTAAGTAACCTCAATAAACTCATCAGTTCGCCATGTTGGACTTTGATGCAATTGTTACTTTGGTCTGTGTGGGGTGAGTGGATGTAAAGTGTCATGGTTCTTGAGAAAATGTCTCACACAACAAACAAGTAGGTGGATGCAAGGGAGATTCTCTCACTGATTGAATTTTCCCAGGTTATTGATTTTTCCCAGAATCTGACACATCTGCAAGAGGCTTAGTTCCCTGCCTTGGTAATTTCTACCTCCACTGTTTGCTTCATGGAAGTGAAGCCTGTGGAAGAGTTCCCAGCAAATGAAATAAAGGCCAATTAGCTTCTTCATGGGCCAAGCATAGTGTTAGGTGGATTACAGAATATCTAGTGCAGTGTAGCCACAATGTGGTACAATGGGAAGAGGTGCTCAAGAGGTTCTATGAAGTTTTCCTAAGTCAGTGGGGATGTCCTAAATGTGGTTTGTCTTTGGGAGTTCACATGTTGGGAGACTTATGCTGGGCGTGACAATATTAATAAGTTGTGGGACCTGCAAAATGGGTCTGTATAAGACTCAGCGCTCATCGTCAGCGTACAAATTGGAGTAGCCATAGGGCATCCAAGGTAAGTGGGATAAGAAGTTGAAAATTGTTTTCTGGCCAGCAGTTAGTCAGCCATGGCCGGGGCCAAGCTAAAGAATGTCAGGTGATCAGTAAGCTTCTTTCCTGAGGCCATTACTATTGAGTCTGTTGAGCAGGGAAGGCAGGGTCTAGAGAAGCAGGCTACTTTAGTTCTGGGGACCTGATTACTGAAGTTAGGGGAATGGCCACCGTTCAACCAAGAGAGAGGAGCTTTACAAAATGGTGCGTCCCTGCCTAACAAACAACACCACCACGAGCGGCGACTGGGAACTAGATCCCATTCCACGTTTACAAAAGAAAAATGATCTCCACTCGCGTTCAATAGGTATGAAGCTCAATCCGGCGTTTAAGGGACTGCAGTGCCAGGGCGACCATCAGTCTGAGAAATAGAACATTTGTTCAAGGAAAGCAGGCCAATCAGAGGGCAGGCTAGGTGGAGGTGGGGGCCAGGAGCCTGCCATGGAGCAAAAAAGGATGGTGATGGATGGGCCTTAAAAATAGATGGACAGGCAAGGGAGCCAGAGCCTCTCACTGAGCCATGCCAGACAGCTGGCGGCAGACAGTGTGTCCCTTGCCCTTGTCCTCAATGTTCCCCCCCTCACCCCCCGAAGCAGGGAACTTGTGTAGAGCTGTGAAGGGTAATAGGGAAGGGGAAGTGATACAGACAAGAGCTAGTGCTGTCTTCTAAGTGAACCTCCCTAACGGGAACGAAGACATTCTAAATCAGTGGTTCTCAACCTGCGTGTGACATCCTTTTTTGGGGGGAGGGGGGGTTGTGTATCCTACATATCAGATATTTACAGTATGGTCCATGACCATATCAAAATCACAGTTATGAAGTAGCAATGAAAGAATTTTATAGTTGGGGAGGAGGGGCCACCACAACATGAGGAACTGTAGCTAAGGGTCCCGGTGTTAGAAAGGTTGAGGACCACTGTGCTAAAGAGTCATGCGTCTCTCACCCTTTGGCTTATCAGACTATTAAAACAGTAGACCAAGGAAACTGGAATCTTCAGGGGAAATCTCAAGCTGGAGAAGAATAGGGCTGACGCTTGGCACCAGCCGGTGGGGGAGCTTGTCTCCCAAGAAGATGGTCCACACAGTTTCTAAAAACTGTCAGATCACCTTCCAGGAAAGACTGATGGCTCCGTGCTGGGCAGAACCTAAGTTTGACCTGGACTCCTTACTTATGGGCACTCTTTCCCTCTCTCCTTAAACCTAAACCTGGAGATCTGTGTTTAAGTCTCATCCATCACCAGCAGGGGGTCACAGGGCCTCTTTGCTCCTCTTCCCAATGTAGCCACATTGAACAAATCTCCATTTTTTTTAATGCATCTCTTTGATTGGCTTGTTGGGGATGAATGACTGAGCCTGGCTTCCTGGGGCTGCCAGGACCCAGGCTTAGACTCTGACAACTCTGACACTCTAAATCCTTCGCAGCTGATACAGATGCTTTTGTTGTTCAGTGATGGGGATACAAACAGGGCCTTGGGCACACTCGGTCAGTGCTCTACCACTAAGCAACCCCGTCCTCTCGTCCTCTCCGCATCCTGCCAAATCTTATTCAATAAACGAGGCAGGCTCTTCTGAAATCAAAAGCCATTCACAGCTCCCTTCTACTAGAAGGAGGCATTAATGTTCAGTGAAAGCCAGTGAGCAGCTGAGCTGTGGTCCTTCTTGGCTTCTGTCCCTGGGAGCTTCTCTCCCCCTCCCCCCACAGCTCACCTTGCCCTGGTTGGCCTTATACTAGTTTACCTCCATCAGCAATAACTACAATAATGCCACTAGCACAGCGGTCAGCTTTGTTCCCTGTGGAGACATTCTGGCTCAGGGCTGAGAGTGGGCTCATGTTCCAAGTAGAGAAAGACAAAAAAATCCAGTGGTGACATCTCGGCATCAGCATCGTCTCAATCTCTCTGTTGTCGTCCTGGGTGGAGGTGGGTATGTCAGTGTCTTAGTCAGGGTTTCTATTCCTATACAAACATCATGACCAAGAAGCAAGTTAGGGAGGAAAGGGTTTATTCAGCTTACACTTCCACACTGCTGTTCATCACCAAAGGAAGTCAGGAGTGGAACTCAAGCAGGTAAGGAAGCAGGAGCTGATGCAGAGGCCATGGAGGGATGTTCCTTACTGGCTTGCTTCCCCTGGCTTGCTCAGCCTGCTCTCTTATAGAACCCAAGACTACCAGCCCAGAGATGGTACCACCCATAATGGGCCCTTCTCCACTTGATCACTAATTGAGAAAACGCCCCACAGCTGGATCTCATGGAGGCACTTCCCCAACTGAAGCTTCTTTCTCTGTGATAACTCCAGCCTGTGTCAAGTTGACGCATAAAACCAGCCAGTACAGTATGGCTTTTAGGAGAGATGCTTTGACTCCAGCCAAACCTCTAACACCAGCGGAGAAGGGAACAGTCCCATGACTTTGCATCTTTGTATTTCTTGGCAGTCTAGGGGGCAAGATTCAACCATAACAGAGCTCTCTGCTGGAGCAGCAGGTACTGGACTTTGCACAGTGGGGGAGGGGATTCACCTTTCTAAATTTTTTCAGCAGTTAGGAACAGCCGGCTCTGGAGCAGCCTTTAAGGGAAGCACCCAGAAGTTTTCAGAAGCAGACACTCCTGACCTGTGGTGGCTAATGGTTGTTGCTATCTTGACAGGATTGCAGAGCACTCTCTGGCTCTACAGGTGGGTTTATGAGATCCTGGGGATTGAACCCAGGTCTTTTGGTATGCTAGACAAGCATTCTGCCAGCTGAGTCCCAGCCCCAGAACTGGGTTTTATAATTGTTCTTCTTCAGTATCAGCTTCAACACCCTCACTAAAAGAAGTAAGACACACCTTCCCCAGAACTGCTCTTTCCGTATTTTATTTGAGATAGAAAATAAAAATAAAAACAACAGTGAAAACAAAATCAATAAATCTACTTCCAGTTCGCTACAGGGCCAGCGGCAACATGTTCATAGTGTGTGTGTGTGTGTGTGTGTGTGTGTGTGTGTGTGTTCAGTCTGCTTTGTTCTAGAACATTTCCTATATTTCCCATCAGCATAGAGAAACACAGGTTGAAGAACGCCGGTCAGCTTCCTAAGGCCCAGAGCAAGGAAAGGAACATTAGAGTTCAGTTGAGGCTTTCCGCTCTCAACCCCTGGCAGACAGCTGCTTGGCCTGTGTTTATATTCAGTAAGGGCCTGGAGAAAATCACGATTCCAAATGAAAAGACTCCACTCCATCCAGAGCCTTCCCCAAGCCTCGCTGGCTCTGCAGCTTGTAATGTGTTATTTATTTTTGGTTTTAATTGCTGGCAGTCCCAGAAACATTAGTGTTATATATAGTGCTGGGCTCAGCAGGAGTAATTAAAAGGCGGGGGCCCTTGTGGTCGGTAGTAAAGTACCAAGTGTAGGCTGTTTAAAGAAAAATGTGTCATTGATTTGCCATCAGCCAAACACAGGGAGGGGTAGACGGAGGACAGAGGAGGGAAGCCGGGCAGAAATAAAAAATTCACACCAAGAGGCAAGGGTTGATCTCGGCTGGTGTTTGCTGGGCTATGAGGGAAAAGGAGGCTGAACTGGATCAAGGTCCTACACAACACCCCAGATTTGCAAGAAGCAACGTTTATTGCAATGCAATGGCTAGGCAGTTAAATCTGCATGGGTCTTACCCAAAACGCAAGAAACTCCTTCCTGGCTGATGGTCATCTAGTGAATAGACTTGTTAGGGTTGAAGTCTGAGTTCTGGCAGCCAAGAAAAAGCATGCTCAGTGAGGCAATTGAACAGACAAGGTCATAATGAAAATCAGAGCAAAGGGTTCTATTCAAGGTGGTCACACTGTAAAGAGATCATTTATGTTCATCTGTGGGTACCCCAATGAGGTTTCGGTTTCAGTTTTGGTATCGGGTTCGGTTTCAGTTTCTGGTATCTACCTTCATTGTCTGGGCTTTTGTGTCTCTTGCAAGGTGGCGTTACAATTTGTGGGACAAGCTCTCCCTGGGACTAGGGCCACACTCCCAACTTTTGCCCTCTCCCAGTATGAGATCCCTGGGTGGGTGGGAATTTCTAACATCTTTGGCACCATTGTTTGAATAGTGTGATGGTCAGAGGGAGGGTCCCAAGAGTCCTCCTCAGAACATCTTTGCTCTTAGGTCCCAATGTCCTCATCTGTTCTCATTATGTGTGGGGACAAATCGGAGACAGCCTAGGGGACAGCCCCACCTTGCTCAAGGAGGTAGATGTGGTATGATCTTTGCATTGGCCATCCCCACCCCCCAAGCAGATCTAGGTAGTGTTTTGTTTTCTAGAACTTTCCTCAGTGCTTTGTGATGAGATCAAGTATAGAGAAAGAGTAGCAAAGGACTCTGGTGAATGTTAACAAGAGAGCAGAAATGTGCTCAAATCTGAGGGGGGAGAAAAGGGGATAGACTCTCACTATGAGGGCCAGGGATGTAGCTTAGCTAGTAAAGGCACTGGGTGCTAAGGCCGGAGACCTGAGTTTCATCACAGGATCCCACAAGCTGGAAGTGATGAACCAGCCTGCCTCCATCTTGGGCTTGGAAGCCATCCTGTAATAAAGATACACTAGGTTCATCCCTGTTTATGATGAAACCTATTTCTTGAGGATTGGGCTATGCCCCACCTCTAACCTTAAGTATAAATGGTTCCGTACTGCCTGTTGCAGGAAACGACAGGCCAGTCTCTGTTTCGAAAAGTTGCAGCTGAACCTTTGCTTTGTGAGGTTGTTATAGCCATCTTGCAACCCTACCTTTGTTTTAAAAGTTGCTTTGACTGACTGTGGGTTGTTATGACAATCTTGTTAAACTCTGCTTCTGCAATCCTAATCCTGCCCATTTCCCTGTCAAATCCCCATCTAGAAACACCCACCCCATGAGCCAGATAAACCTTACCTTTCTCAGTGCCCAATGCCGACCTCTTGAATCCTGCTTTAGGGGGAAGCAGCCTGCGTTCATGAATAGAAAAAGCTTGCTTTAATTAATTGCCTTAGATAACTTGGCTGTTACGATTCAGGTTGGTGGCATTCCTTCTCACAGAAGGAGGGAACCAACACACAAACACACACTGAGCCACCTCTCCAGTCCACAGCATAATAAAATTCTTAGCCGATTCGATATGAAGTTGCAGGCAATTATTAACACTCTACCTAGGACTCTGAATGTTTGTACCTCAGGGACCTGGAAACATAGCACCCCCCCTCCCCGCCCCTGGGTAATAATAGTAAATGAAGTGAGAGTTGGTTGTCCAGGGAGAGCAAGAGGTTACTGTTGCACAGTTCTGATAATTTTTGGAGACCAGGATTATGAATGTTAATCTTGAAGGTTAACTTGATTAGATCTGAAATCAACTAAGATATGTATGCTTTCCCTTTGGCATAGAGAAACAGAAGACAGCATCAGTCCCATTGTAAAAAGGTCCAAGGGAACAGTAGTGCTGTTTGCCTTTCCATCTTCACCTCTTGTTGGTGAGTGCATCTGTATAACAGCGCTGCTACCTTTTTTTTTTTTTCAGATGCCAGCTTCCAGCTCCTTTAGTCTGCCAAATGTTGGGTGAAGACCAGCAGCTCCTCAGGAATTCTCTAGGCATTCAGTATCAGCTGGGAACTGCTAAGGAACACTGAGCACCTAAAGGGTTCTCAGAACCACCACTCACAGCTTACAGATGGCCTACCCAGCCCCTAACCTGTAAGACAGTCTGATAAGTACCTTGTTATAACATGCATCCAGTCTATCATTTCTGTTTCTTTAATGAGATTACTCTAGAGCAGTGGTTCTCAACCTTCTTAATGGCTCGACCCTTTAGTACAGTACCTTGTGTTGTGTGACCCCCATCATAACTGTAATTTTGCTACTGTTATAAATAACAATGTAAATATTTGTCATGCAGGATATCTGATATATGACCACTGTGAAAAGGGCTGTTTGACTTCAAAAGGTTGAAAACCATATTATCCACAGGTTGGGAACTATTGCTCTAGATTAATAATAATAATAATAATAATAATAATAATAATATAACAACAACAACAATAAAGGAGCCCCTACCCCAATGAGTTTGACAGGAACAAATGTCAAGGACTCAATTACATTAGAGGTATTCTGGAAAGATACATCATATACACACATACATACATACATATATACACTCACATACACACACATTCACACACATTTATACATACATACGTACACATATATACACACATTCACACATACACACACATTCACACACATTTATACATACATACGTACACATATATACACACATTCACACATACACACACATTCACAGACACACACACATACACACACATTCACACATGCACTCACACACACATACACACATTCACACACATTCACACACATACACCCACACATCTATTTATCCCAAATAGGCATGGTAGAGCAAGCTGAGCCTATACACCAAAGTTCAATTTTAGTGAACCAAAGTGTTCATTACTGCAGACTGGCATATAGGTGAGGGGTGATGTACGGGAGCAGAGCCGACCTATAAGCAACTGTGTCACTGAAAAGCCACACCAGCACAGGTGCCCACTTGTGAAAGCTTCATCCTTGGAGCTCTCTTCACAGCCTGCAGGCAGCTCCACCAGTCCATTCCAATGGTCTCCTCTTTATTCCGCAGTTTATCTGATCAGAGTCTCCTCAAATCAAGAAAGGGACCCAGTGGCTCTTAGATGGTTCAGCTTCTCCAGACATGTTAAGTTTATTTATTTCCTCAGTCCCAGGGTCCTTCCTCCTTTCTCCTAGAGGAGTGTGTAATTCAGAAAAGACTGTTATATGGCCTTTACAATACTAGTAAAGACACAGCTGTTTTAGGCAGGGGCTATTAAACTTTTTCTACTTGTGACTCATATATATGCATGTATATATGTATATATTTGTGTATATATGTACATATTACAAATGGTACACTTAGTGATCATGAATCATGCAGAATTTTATTTTAAAAGCAATTCTCCAGTCTACATATAATTTTAGCATTTATTAAGGATGTAAGCGAATTTGCATATTCATGAGCTGGATATGCTTGTTTATTTTTACCCGTGAAATCAAATCTTGGCTGAATATTTGATACTGAAGGACACGGAGCATCTTGGATGCTTTTCAGAGTTGATGGGTGTTTTGATTTTATAGTTGTCAGTGCTGAGAATTCCATTTCACACACATATGTGGTACAAAATGAGACCATTTCAGACATGGTTGGAGGGGGGAGGGGGCAGGATTCTGTTCTCCTTTCAAGTCAAAGGTCACTTCGAGAGGTTCATGAGACTCAAGCCAGCGGTTCATGAGACTCAAGCCAGCCGCTCCAGCTGCAGTTTTTAAAGATCAAACATTCCCACTCAGTACAGCTCGAAGATGATTGACTGGATACTTACGTGCTGTGGAATGACGGCAAAGAAAAGGGAGTCTTTGCTTTCTGTGGATAAATCATGATGCTTCTGCAAGAGCAGAAAACTTCAGTTGTGCCATAAAAACACGAGGATTCACAGGAGACAATGATGTCTGACGGTGCTTCTTGGCGTGACCTGGTGGGAATGAGAACATACTTATGCACAGTGCCCAAGGCTGCAGCAAAGCCCCGGGATACAACACTGTTGTTGAGCCCTGCCTTGGATAGACCTTGGAGCCATCATATATCTGAGTTTGAGTTGCCTTTGGTTGGTATGAATTCAGAAACCTTTTTTTTTTTTTTTTTTTTTTTTTTTTGTTTTTTGAGACAGGGTTTCTCTGTGTAGTCCTGGCTGTCCTGGAACTCACTCTGTAGACCAGGCTGGCCTCGAACTCAGAAATCCACCTGCCTCTGCCTCCCAAGTGCTGGGATTACAGGCGTGCGCCACCATGCCCAGCTCTTTTTTTTTTTTTTTTTAATACTACTATTGCCACATTTACTCCAAACCCCACATTCTGTTTTGTGACCCACAGCGTAAGAATCTACAGGAATAGAAATAATAGTGAATATGTGTGCCTCTAAATAAATGTGTGTGTGTGTGTGTGTGTAAGAGAGAGAGAGAGAGAGAGAGAGAGAGAGAGAGAGAGAGCGCAATTTATTAATCAGTTTATACTATAAAGAGCAGGTAGTCTAATATCAGCTCTCTGCTCACTAGGAAGGCTGGGAACCAGGTAGCCGTTCAAGCCAAGTAGATGGATGTTTGAGTCACCCCAAGTAGCTGGATGTCTGAGTCACCCCAATTTGATGCTGAAAGTCTAGAAGTGGCCTGGAAAAATGCTCATATGGAGGCCATGTTGAGAAGCTAGCGTCTGCTGTTAGCAGAGCGCAGCAATGAGGCTTGCTCTCTTACGTGAGGAGAGGAGGCGGGGCACACAAGCACCATTTGCTCCTGTCTCATTTTATCAGGACTTCCTGTTAGAAGGAACGGCCCACACTGAGAGTGGCGGCTCTTCCCTCCCTTAGTGAACCCTCCCTGGAAAGCCCCTCACAGACACCTCCCGAGATGTGTCTTCCAAGTGTTTCTAAATCTAGTCTTAATTTGACAATTGACGCCAACTGTCATCACATCCGGTTCCCAGAACGAGGCCACTGAGTACCATGGGTGGTTGAGATTTGGTCTGTTGCAATGTATTGTAACACTAAGTGCAGGCCGCCAACCCCTGCTTGCCCCAGGGATGAGAGAGTCTGCACATAGACACCCAGGAGATGCTATGCGACCTTGCCCAAGTTATTTCTGTTTGGCAAATAAAGATGCCTACACCCTAGAGCTGGGGAGAATTGAGGTAGGCGGGGCTTGGGGTGCCGGACCTTGAGGAGAGGAGAAGGAGGTGGAGAAAAGAGAAGCCACCATAGGGAGAAAAAAAAATCTTAAAATAATGGCCACGTGGGTTGGATAATTGGAGTTAAGAGCATCCCAGATGAAACATGACAAATTGTATAATAAGATTACAGGCTGGAAAATAGATATAATAGCATAGGATAGAGGATAGATATCGGTCCAGCTCTAATGCTGATTAAGGCTTATTGTAAATATAAAAGTTATGCGTCTTTTATCCGGGAACTCAATGATCAAAGTTAGAGGAGAAACCCTCGATCGGGTTTAATATTTCAACAGTTAGCTCCTTGAACTCCGAATAGAACACTTGACTGAAAGGTGAATGGGGCTGAAGCCCAGCCCTGGTTCCGTGCCCCAGTGCCCTAGCGATAGGACAGAGCCTCTCCTAGGGAAGCCGAAGAGCCAGGGGTTCTCCTAGCTATTGACCCTTGAATTACCCTCTGGCTTAGTTAGAGGAGACTGCCAGAGAGTTTCTTGTCAACTTGATAGAAGCTAGGGTCATCAGAAATGAGAGACCCTTGACTGAGCCTCATAAGATCAGGTATTTTCTTGATGAGTAATTGATAGGGGAAGTCCAGCCCACTGTGGGTGGGGTTATCCCTGGGCTGGCGGTCCTGGATTCTATAAGAAAGCATTGTGAGCGGGGCGGAGGTGGCTGCACGCCTGTAATCCCAGCACTCTGGGAGGCAGAGGCAGGCAGATTTCTGAGTTCGAGGCCAGCCTGGTCTACAGAGTGAGTTCCAGGACAGCCAGGGCTATACAGAGAAACCCTGTCTCAAAAAAAAAAAAAAAAAAAAAAACCAAATCCAAAGAGAGAGAGAGAGAGAGAGAGAGAGAGCGAGAGAGAGCATTGAGTAGCAAGCCAGTAAGCAGCACCCCCCACCCCCCCTAAACCCCCACCCCTCCGCGGCCTTTGCTGCAGCTCCTGCCTCCAGGTTTCCTGCCCTGCTTGAGTTCCTGACCTCACTGATTTTGACAATGAATTGTTGTGGCGAGGAACAGTGGGGGGGGGTCTTTACCTCCCCACGTTGGTCACAGTGTTTCATCTCAGCAACCCTAACCAGGACAGAGACACTTGTCACCACGTTTGTATAACAGAACCCTAAGGAGTTGCCCTTAGCCTAGAGGGGACAAACCCAGTGGAGACATTACTCTGAGACATCGGGAAGACTCCCAAGGCCTGGGAATGCCCTTTCCTTGACCTTTCCTCCGACTCCATCCGTCTCTCTTAGCCGCTTAAGTACTTGGCAGTAGGCCAACCGGCTGTGTCTACAGCTGTGCAAACTGGAGAGGAAACAGAAAGTGACTTGGAATTAGCCTGGAATTTCAAAGCCACTCTAGTCTGGGCTGAAACTTGCTCGATTTTGGCACAGCGTAGACGAGCCTAGCTCAGAGTTTGCTTTGCACAGGGTAAATTGGCACCAAGTCCAGGAAAAGAGGTAAAATTTAAGTTGCTGGTGCCAACTAGGGGCATGAACAAGTCAGAAACAGAAAGCACACGTCTTCATATGCCAACTGCTGAGACTCGAGGAAAACCCAGAAACTGCCTGGGAAACATCTTTTCAACTAACCTTTTTTTTTATTTGTGTGTTCACTCACTCATGCATTCATATATATGGGTGTGTGCATACATGTGTGTACATATGCATATGTGCACATGTATGTGTGCATATGTGTATGTAAGTTGTGCAGGGATGGAACCCAGAGCTTTGTGAATGCTAAACATGTTCTTTTAAAATTAATTTTATTTATTTATTTATTTATTTATTTATTTGTGTGTATGTGTGTATACATGTGCATGCATATCAGTATGTGCCTGTAAATACTTGTGCATATGAAAAACAGAGGTCAACCTCAGGTGTCATTTTTCGGGACACCACTCACCGTCTTTTTTTTTTTTTTTAAGATGTACTTTTAAAAAGATTTATTTTGCTGGGCAGTGGTGGCCCGCACGTCTTTAATCCCAGCACTTGGGAGGCAGAGGCAGGAGGATTTCTTTCTTCCAGGCCAGCCTGGTCTACAGTATGAGTTCCAAGACAGCCAGAGCTACACAGAGAAACCCTGTCTCAAAAACAAACAAACAAACAAACAAACAAACAAAGGTTTATTTTATTTCTGTGTTAGTGTATGTTGTGTATATGTGGGCATATGCACCCTCATATGTTTATGCCTGTGCCAATGCCTCACCCTCTCCCTCACCCTCACCTGCTCCATCTCCGTCTCCCGTCTCCGTCTCCATCTCTGTCCCTCTCCCCGTCCCCGTCCCTGTCTCCTTCTCGGTCTCCCATCATCTCCCCTCTCCATCCCCGTCCCTGTCTCCTGTCTCCTGTCTCTGTCTCCCATCTCCCGTCTCTGTCTCCGTCTCTGACTCCGTCTTTTTCCCTGTCCCTGTCTCCTGTCTACATCTCCTGTCTCCCGTCTCCATCTCCTGTCTCCGTCTCCCGTCTCCCGTCTCCCGTCTCCCTCCCTGTCCCCTGTCCCCGTCCCTGTCTCCCGTCTCCCATCTCTGTCTCCGTCCCTGTCCCTGTCTCCCATCTCCCGTCTCCCATCTCCCGTCTCCGTCTCCGTCTCCGTCTCCGTCTCCGTCTCCGTCTCCGTCTTGGTCTCTGTCTCCATGTGGGTGCAGAGGTTAGAGGAGTGTGTTGGATGCCTTGTAACTGGAGTTACAGGCATCTGTGGATGCCCAGTTTCTTACATGGGCGCTAGAATGCAAACCCCAGTCCTCACGAGTGTTTTTCTGCTAAGCCATCTCTCCAATCCAATTTATTTATTATTTATTTATTTATTCAGGGTCTCTCAGGCTTGGCTGACTAGCCAATTAGGACCTGTGCTCTGCATGGCTCTACCTCCCCTGCACTGGGATCATTACCACCTGCAATGTGTGCTACCACCCCCAGCTTTCCTCTCCTTTCACAGACAGTTCATTTCTGACCTATAAGAGGATATGCCCTCCCTTCCTCTGGGGCTGTCTGGGACTCGTTGGGGTGTCAGGAGTCTCCACTGGATTTGGTTTTACTGGTGCCCTGGTGCCGGCTCCTGCAAGTGAGGGCACTGAGGCAGGGGAGCACTGCCCACAGGGGTGTGTGAAGCTAGTCACTCCTTCACAGCTCAGTGGGGGCGGGGAGGGCAGCGAAAGTAATTTTCCCTCTCAGTTTTGCCTCAAATGCATCACAAATTGGAATTACTTCATGTCCAAAGGCTCATTAGAAAATGCTTCTGAAAGTCACCGCGGCCCATTAAAGCTCATTCCGAAGAGAGATTTTATGTTCTCCACGTTTATGTCTATATTTGTTAAAGATCAAGTTCAATTTTTT
The DNA here is from genome assembly GCA_964023405.1 of Apodemus agrarius. Taxonomy (NCBI): domain Eukaryota; kingdom Metazoa; phylum Chordata; class Mammalia; order Rodentia; family Muridae; genus Apodemus; species Apodemus agrarius. Next base: position 23,388,876 of record OZ030028.1, read on the forward strand.
TTATTGAATTGCCAGCTGTCTTCGGTTCAGCTACAGAATCTGAGTGAGAATGTATGGGGAATACCCCACTTGGTAATAATAAAGTTTCTCTCCTCCACTAAAGCCTGGCCTTTTAGCCAAAGGACTTGTGATTATTGCTTGAAAATCAGAAGTGCAGATTAAATTAATTTTATCAAATCGTTTTCTATGAAATGAGCGATCTCAAATTTCAGTAAATTTAACTCATCTTGGCTCCTTCATTTGGTACTAGAGGGCAGCAGGGTAGCTTTCTAAAGGGGTACTCGTTCTTGGGACTGTCGATAATGATCAAGTTCACCCCCTCCCCCTTTCCTTCTCTTCCCCCTCCATTGGCGCCTTTAGTTACTGCTGTTTTAGTCCTGAGCAGCATTTTGGGAAACTTTTATTGAATTGGTTTCTTGGCGATTTTGTGCTTGTACAACGTGCATTCTGATTCCTGTAGTCCCCATCCCGTCGAATCTCCCTCCCACTGCCATTACCCACCCTCCACTGTTCAAGTCCCTCTCCCACATTCATATCCTTTGAAGAAAAATGACATCATTATTTTATTCTTTGAGAATTCCATACAATGTGTTTCGATTGTATCCACTCTCATTTCCCTCCTCCAGCTTTTCCTGGAGCTCCACTGCGCATGAGCATGCCCCAACTTCCATGCTTCAAATCCTCTCTTGCCTGACAGCCCAACTGAGTCCAGATAGTACTTCCTGTATGCCCACTGATGTGGGGCTAGCCACTAGAACGTGTTCTCTCTCTCTCCCTCCCTCCCCTCTCCCTCTCCCTTTCCCTTTTGCCTCCCTCTCCTCCCTCTCCCAGAAGCCATTGTGGTTCCTCAGCTAGGGGTGGAGCTTTGTGGCTCTCTTCCCCCATCCGCGATGGAGTGCTGACTGCCTTGATCCTGTGCCCATCTTCTGCAGGGAACTGTTAGGATGGATCAGGTCTTTGGCTCAAGATGGAGTCACCTAGGACACCAAGATAGATGACCTGTGTGGGACCCAGCCCCTTTAAAGAAATGAAAACTGAACGTTCTCGCAAGTCTACGGACTCCTTGCCTCCACCGAGAAGCCAGACCGCAGCCTCTTGCTATCTTAATGGCCAGAACCCCACCCACACCCTGTCTCTTATCTCACTCTCCACCGCCCCATAAAACATTGCTTACTGAAGTCCCCCTTGCCTGCAACATTTCATTTTTTCCTTAATACCCTCCCGCTACTCTCCTGCCTGACCACAAGCACCCTAGAAAACTCCAAACTCCTTTTGGGCAGTGCTGCGTTCTCTTCTCTTGGGGACAGCCAGCAGAGTTTCGCCCATCGGCCTCAGTGTGACTCTGGTGGTCAGGCTCTCTTGTTAAGCAACACAGTAGCCATAACTGCTGTGAGTTCATGCATGCCATGGCTCAATCCACCCTGAATTCTGGCTCTTCTATCCTTTCTGCCTCCAGAAGTTCCTTGAAACTCACGGCGAGGGTGTGTGACATAGACGGCCCTATGCACAGCTGAGCACTCTGCTGACACTGGTTCTCTGCATTATGACCAGTTTAATTTTTCTCTTTGAAATCCACTGTGCACGGTCACCTGTGTGACCTCCCGTTTGCAACTGTCCCTTGGAGCCCGGTGGCCTCCTCCAGTAAGTACATAGCTGAAGGCAATGTCTACCCCTCCCCCTACAACCCATCAGCTGCTGATAGTTCAGCAGGGAGAGGGAAGGCTCCCCCAGGAGCCCTTCCCTGAACCATGATTGACTGACAGGTTCAGTTTGGTGAAGACCCTTTTCAGGCAGCCACAGCTGAGCTGTAATTTTAGAAGCTTGATCTTTAAACTAAACGAGTGTGATATATCATGGTCTCCAATGTTAAAGTGTTTTTCTGTCTTTGGTGACAGGGATCAAACCTGGAGTATCACAAGTCCTCTTAAATGCTCTAATATAGAGCTAGGGGTGTCAGTTTATACAACTGGCCACCAATGTTAAATATTTACTTATTCATTCATTCATTCATTCATTCATTCATATTCCTTTGTGTATATGTGTGTATGCAGGTGCGTGTATAGGTTGTCATTTCCTGAGTGCCTTGAACTTGTTTTGAGACCGTTTTGCAGTAGCCTGGAGCTCTCCACTAGACTGGGGAGACTGAGAAGAAGGCAACCCTAGAAATTCTCCTGTCTCTTCATCCCCAGGGCTTCTCTGGTTTCATTTGCATTCTGGGGTTGAATTCAGGACTTTGTATTTGCGAGACAAGCAGATATACTGACTGAGCCATCTCTCTGGCCCCTGAAATGTTTAGTTTTGATTGACAATCGTACATATAGCGTATATATTAGCATTTAATTGTATACATCATGGAGTACAATATGTGCATATATAGTACATATATAGCATAATAATCAAATCACTTTCAATCACTGGTATTTTAAGGTTAATTCGTGAAACAAGCTAGCATGCTGTCATAGTATAGTCTTCAAGGTTTTTTTGTTTTTTGTTTTTCTTTTTTTTTGGTTTTTTCGAGGCAGGGTTTCTCTGTGTAGCCCTGGCTGTCCTGGAACTCACTCTGTAGACCAGGCTGGCCTCGAACTCAGAAATCTGCCTGCCTCTGCCTCCCAAGTGCTGGGATTAAAGGCATGCACCACCACTGCCCATGGTAATCTCCAAGTTTTAATAATTAATTAATTCATATATTAATCTTCCTGAGGTAGGGTCTCATGTAACCCAGGCTGGCTTCAAACCTGCTGTATAGACATGGCGGATGCTGGATCTCTCAACCTCCTGCCTTCTGCGATCACAGGGAAGCAGCTGTACACCTGGCTCCTTTTTCTTGATTGACACTTAACTGCATGTTGTATAAACTGACACATAATTGAATACATTTATAGGGTACAATGTGATGTAAGTAGCCTATCCATCACCTTAAACATTTATCATCTCTTTGTGGAGCGAACATTCAAAGTCATGTCTTCTAACTACTGTAAGCCTGTAATGGCTCATTAATAATTCTATCCACACTAATGTGCAATAGAACATCGGGACAAAAGTCTCCTAAGGTACCAGCATGCACCTTGCCTAGTCTGTCCCCTTGCCCACGTCTCTCCACTATTCTCTCTCGTCTTCATTTACTACTGTGTGTATATGCAAAGAGAAGGAAATCAGTATCTCAAGGGCCAGTGTGATTTCTCAGTGGGTAAAGGCACTTGCTACATAGACCAGAGAAGTTCAGTTTGGTCCACAGAACCCATGTAAAGGTGGAAGGAGAGAACCAACTCTACATTTGTCTTGATTTCCAAGTGTGTGCTTGGCATGTGCATGCCCATAAACCCATTATATACATACATACATACATACATACATACTTCCATTTTTATTTCAGCATGATTGACAAGAGCCAAGGTATGGAGCCAACCTTAGAAAGAAAATGTGTAGACACACACACACACACACACACACACACACACACACACTGGGATACTATTCATGCACCAAAATAGATGTATTCATCTATGCCAAGTGTGACCTCCAGAAACTTGTGAGAACACAGACAGACAGGCCTGGAGGCTTTATATTAAAAGAAACAACACAAGCACTAAATGGTTGCATTCATATATAGTTTAGAAATATTGATCCTCATTTTTTGTGGGTGCATAAACTGAAGCAACGTGAAGTTACAGCTCCAAGTCCTCTGTGATTCTCAATAGGTCTTCAATGAGTCAAGTCTACTGAGGACCCAGCCAAAGGACTTTGAGGGGGTTCAGGCTTCAGGGGATGAATGATTTCTTAGAATTCTCATAAATAGCTAAAGCTAGGAGTATCAGGAAAAAAAACAAGATAGGATTCCAAGTTCAAAGTGTACAAATGCCTCCTGCGCTCAGGGTTTAAGGTGAGTCTGGGGATGGAATCACAGAGCCAAGAATGTCTAAGAGACATCATGAGTAGAAGACAAGAAGGAGCTGCAAGGAGCCAGGGGAAATGCTGATGTCACAGACCAGATGCTGAACTAGTGTTGGGTGAAAGACTTTTCCTCAGTAGATGACAGATAGAGAACCCATGACAGACCAAAGTAATGGTCAAAATCTAACTCAAAATCTAACTCGGTGAATCAGTACATTATCACTAGCCTTCCTAAGAGGAGTCTGGATGTGATGGGTTACTTACAGAAGGAAGCAGGCGTCACTCGAAAGCAGACACATCACCAAAAACCCATCTCAACATGGGAGGTGACTCCCCGAAAGCTATATAGGTCTGGAGTCCTCTGAAGGACTTGCAGGCAGACAGGTCCAAGAATCTCCTCTTGATAGCTTGGCTGGCCAGAGTCTCCTCCCACTTCAGCTTTTGCAGATCCTAGAGCTTTTCATGAATCTTGAAAGTTTCAGCTTCCCTGGGTATGTGAACATTGTTCTTTTCTACAATCTCATGAGTCTCCTTTTTCCCCTCCAGCAAGAATGCTTCAATTTGGAGGCAACTACCATACAACAGTTAGAGTGGGCTGGTAGTTCCCTATTCCTATCTTGCATCCTGGTCCTGATTCAAGGGGGTGGATTGTCTGCTTTTGAGGCTGTTGCAGCCTGGACATCATTTGTACAACATTTCAGATAGAAAAGGGACCTCCTGCTTCTTAGAGGATGACATTTAGTTCTACAGAACATTTATTGACTATTTACTGACTATTGAATGCCATTTTCTTTTAAAATGATTATTGATTATATATATTTGTGTGTGTGTGTGTGTGTGAGTGTGTGTGTGTGTGTGTGGGTGTGGGTGAGAGAGAGAGAGAGAGAGAGAGAGAGAGAGAGAGAAAGAGAGAGAGAGAGAAAATGCAGTATCAGGATCTGTTTTACCTCAAAGGACTTAGAGGGGCAGGGTCAGGTCAGGAGAGGAAAGAAGAGTTGAGAATCCTAGGGCCCAGGAACTCCAGGGGTAGATGTGACTCTCAATTTGCTGGAATCTGATGCTGGAAAGCCTTTGTTTCAGAGGCTAGAAAGATGGTTAAGAGCACCTGCTGCTCTTGCAGAGGCTGAACCAGAGCCTTTCTTTGCTTCCCCAATACTAGGCCTACAAAGACACCTCTGTGGGCAGTTCCGTGCCCTGGGGTACTAGAGCTCTGAACTCACAGCTTCATGCTTTGCTCCTCACACACTCTACCATCTCCTCAGCCCCATCCTTGAGCCTATCAAGAGTTCTCCATTTTACTTAAGCTCCATTTTTAGACAAAACATCATTGTGTGAACTGTAACACCAAGGGGATTTGAACGAGAAGTGTTTGACATAAGCTCATTTATTTGATGAACATTTGGTCCCCAGTTGCTGGCCCTGTTTGGAGAGGTTATAGAACCTTTAAGAGGCACAATCTTGATGGAGTAACTTTGTAACTCTTGGTAAGCTTTGAGGGTTTATAGCTTCACCCCACTCCCTGTCGTGTTTTCTTTCCAGTGTGGATGAAAATGCAATCAGCCAGCTTCCCAATCTTTATATCATGACACACCGTCCACACCATGAGAGGCACCAACCCACTGGAACCACAAGCCAAAATAAACACTTTCTCCTTTTGGCTACTATATTTTATCACAACAGCAAAATCCCATAAATTGCTACATTATTTTTTTCCTTGTTATTGTGACAAAATACCTAGCAAAAGCCCTTGCAGGAGAGTGCTTCTTCGTCACAGCTAAAGAATGCCACAGTCTATCATGGTGGTGGGCATGGCGGCATGAATATGAGACAGGAAGCTGCTCCTTCCTCATGGTTTAAGAATGGTACAGTCCATCCTGGCAGGGAAACTCTGGTGGTAGGGATATGAAGCAGAAAGGTACTTCTTCCTCATGGTTTAAGAATAGTACAGTCCATCCTGGTGGCGAAGGTGTGGTAGCAGGGATCTGAGGCAGCTAGTCACACTGCATCTACAGTCTGGAAGCTGAAAACAGCTAAGAAGCAGGGCTGGGTAGTTAACTGCACCTCCTCAGATCTGTTCTCAATTTCCTACTTCTTCCAGAAAAGCCCCTAACCTTTTATCAGTCTTCAAAAAGAAAAATAGTACCACCAGATGAAGACCAAGTGTTTAAACACAAACCTATGGGGGGACATTTCACATTCAAATCACAACATCCCCCAAGAGCGTTTTTCTGTCCCATGCTCATGACCTGGCATGTTCTCCTAGCATTCTCTTCCCCTCTCCCAGCACAGTTTGATGACCTCACTGCCCCCCACCCCGCTGCTGCTAATCCACCTGTGACCAGAAGAACCTTCCTCTTGGAAAGTCTTGGAATCCTCTCTAAGAAACCTTGATAATCACATTACTGAACTCTGTTTAGCCTTAGACTTTATTTAGAAAGGGGTGTTAGGTACAACTTCAGAGAGTGACAATATTCACCTTGTCATAAGGTCCAGCAAGGGACTCCATCCAGGATGCATTTCATGCTCTGCTGGTACTGTCTTGATATTGTATCTGTCTGTCTGCCTGCCTGCCTGTCTGTCTGTCCATCTTTTTGTACTGGGACCATAAATTACATAGAGAACATGGGAGTGCTTGTTGTCACGAGTTTAATTCACTCATACCTGAATAAATGGGACATGAGGGAGGGGCTTGTTATGAAAGGAATATGGGAAAGAAATGTTACCATAGTTGTTAGGGTCAGAGGCTGGCCCTGACCACCCTGACAACCTAGCCTCAGCTACCTACCCTCACCAAGCAAGTTAAAAAGGAAAATAACATTGAAACTCAGAGAAGTTTTATTCGTGTGTGTGTGTGTGTGTGTGTGTGTGTGTGTGTGTATGATCTTCTAAAGAAAACAGATACCATTTAAAATCATTGTTAGAGGTGTGTGTGTGTGCATGCATATGTGTATGTGTGTGTCTGTTTGTCTGTCTGTCTGTATTGTGTCTACCTGTGGGGGCCAGAAGAGAGCACTGGACCCCTTTGAGCTAGAGTTACAGACAATCATGTACCACCCAATGAGAACAAGATTCAGGTCTTCTGGAAGAGGACCCCGTGCTCTCAGCTGCTGAGCCACCTCTCTAGCTCCTAGAGATGTGTCTTTATAGTTATTTTACTCAGATGTTTAAACTATAGTTTTGTGTAAAAGGAAAATACATTGATATCTTTCATGAGGAATTGATTTTAGTAGTGCAAAAGATAAAGTCTATGGATATCACAAAGGGAATGAATGTATTGATAAGGGACACACTGAGAAAATGCCTCCATCAGACTGCCTGTTGGAGAGTCTATAGAATATTTTCTTTGATTAATAATTAATGTGTCCAGCCACACTTCTGATGTTCCAATTGTTGTATAAACATAATGGCCTGAGTCCAGTCCCCACTACCCACATAAACTCCAGTGCTGTTTCAAATATGAACTGTACCTCATCAAGTTTTTGGGTTGGAATGTTGGTACTGTTTTGGAAGGTTCTGGAGTTGTATAGAGTAGGGCCTAGCAAGAGGAAGGATGCCACTACAGGCCTGATTTTGAAAGTCACACATGCTCTTTGGTCCTATTCTCTTTGCTCTGCACAATTAGGTGAGCTGCTGTGCCCTGCCATACCCTCCCCACTGCGATGGATTGATACCTCCGAATGGTGGGCCAATATATTCCTCCTTTTTAAGTTTGGTCAGTTAACTAACACAATCCCAACAGCTAGGTTTCCAAATGAGGTGAGGATTAAAATGATAATGCTAATTGGGCCGAGGATGTAGCTCCATTGATGGAGAGCTTGCCTACCATGTATGAATCCTGGGCTATATTCCCAGCATTGCATAAACTGGGCATGATGGGTGCATGCTTCTCATTCAAGCACCTGGAAGCTAGAGGTGGGAGGATGGGGAATCTCAGCTGCATAGAGAGTTCAACACCAAACTGGATATGTGAGACATTGTTTCAATAAAAAGTGATAATTATACAAATATGCTACTTTTATATTTTGGGGGGAAGATAGTATATTTAAACAGCCTATGGAAATGGCCTCTTCATGGGGGACATAATCTCATGCACTAACCCAAGTCAATCCTCTTATATTTCTTTGCAATATGTTCTTTGATAAGCTTTGATGGGCATTTCATTTTGTTGTGAGAATGTATCTAAGGACACTATCTCTGATGTACAAGGATACAGGCTCTTCATATCCTGTATCCATATCCTAACCAAATATTGATGTTAAGCCTAAACTTGATGGAGTTGGTAACAACAATAATATCAGATACTTAGTGCTTTTGTACACAATCAGGACCACCTTTCCAGGAGTAGCAATACCTACAGTGGACCGGCCATCCCCACATCAATCACTGATCAAGAAAATGTCACACAGACTTGGCTATAGGCAATCTGCTAAAGGTATTTTCTCACCTGAGTGTTCTTTATTCCAGATGACTCTAGCTTGGTCAAATTGACAGGAAACTAACCATCACTGCCAACGTCCTTGGGGTTTCAGTGACTCTTCTTCATGTTGCTCATCATTATGCTCCTGTGCCTTTGTCATTTTCCTAAATTATGCTGTACCTCATCGTGTGTGTGTGTGTGTGTGTGTGTGTGTGTGTGTGTGTAGTATGCGCATGCGTGCTCCTGTGCGTGCATACAGATGCATACATATATATGTTCCCATTCTCTTGTTTGTAGGATTTTATACATTGGGTACATTCCTCAAGTACTCTCTAGTTTAATTATTGTTTTGTAATAGAGTCTGGTCTGTTTCATTTCTGGTTCTGTGACAAAATACCCCAACAACAACAACAACAACAAAAAACCATGAGAGGAAGTAGTTTATTTCATCTTAAAATTTCAAGTTACAGCCCATCATTGTGGGGACGTCAAGGCAGGAACTTAAAAGAGCTAGTCACATCACACCTACTGTTGAGAGCAGAGGAAAACAACTGCCTACATACTCACTTGCTTATTTGCTTGAACTTTACTGTATTTCTTCACTTTGAAACAGTTTAGGGCTCTCTGCCTAGAGAATGGAGCTGCTCAGAGTGGGCCGGGGCTTCCCACATCAATTAACTTAAGCTAACCCCTCATCAGCATACCATATACAGACCAACCCCGTGTAGACAACCTCTCATTCTGAGATTGACTATTCTAGGCTGTTCAATTAGAGCTGTTTATCACATGGCCTCTCACTAAGCCCGCTATTTGCCAATTATGCTAGACCAGTTGGCCAGTGAACCTAAGTAATCTGTCTCCACCTTACCAGTGCTGGGAGTCTAGGCACACACTGTCATACCCATCTGTTATGAGGGTGCTGGGTGTTGTTGTTGTTGGAACATTTTCCTTGCTTTTTGGATCCATGTCTGTCTCTTCTGGGAGGGCAAAGACTTCTACTAGCTGTAAATTCTTGGTCACCCAGACATTGCTCGGCACACCACAGGCACTCTGTATTTACTTGTTGACTGACTGAAGGAATGAGTGAAGGAAAATATAATTGTGCAGATGTGTAGCATTTTCTGCTTCTGCATTTTATGTGCACTTGATATCATAGAGATGTTCCCACAACCCACTCATTTTTTTTCTCTGCTTAATAATAGATTCCAATAGTCTCTCTATGACAGTACATAAAGAAACACACCATTCTCTTTTGATGGCTGCAGTAGGATTCCATGCTATAGCTATAATAAAGTGTGTTCAACCAGTTTTCTCCTGATGGACTTGGCAGTTCCCCCCCTCCCTTTCCTGATTCAACAATGCTGGCGCTTCACTCACGCAGTGTATTTCCCTAGAATAAACACCAAGAGTTGGAATTTCTTGGTTAAAAAAAAAAAGGTGATGAAAAATTTGACAGCTCATTTGAATTTCCACCATTCTTCCTTCTAGGTGAGGCTGTTTATAATCCTGTACTCTCTACCCCTCCCTGCCTCTCCCCATCACTTGATGGGGAGAAGATTCTAATAAGTTGGTGGCAGCACAAATGGTGTGGGCATATCATTTTGTGCTGCTATAGACAAGTGAGCCATAAGCTGAAGTTTCTCAACAACCAGCCAGGGTAGATAGTCTGGTCTCAGCTCTATCAGCATTTCAAATCTACACCCACCAAACTGGGGTTTGACTGTGTTCCCTCTCATGGTTTCTTCATTGAGTCGGTGATGTTCTTTAATGGTGGTACTATTGACTCCTTGCTGACAGAAGCCAGGAGTCCTAGGGGCTTTCCAATGCCATCTTCCCCTGTCACATCAAATTCATTGCCTATCATATTGACAATGCCAGCTGGAAATTTAGACCATTGAGTCTGTAGTGACTTAGCATTGGAAGGCTGAGCTCACCCTATTTTTGTGTGAGCTGTAGTGTCACTTATAATGGGAGATGAAGAAGTTTTGCAAATGCAAGAAGACTAAGACAGATGTAGGGAGCAAGCTACTCATGATTTTTTTTTACTCTTGTTTATGAGATGTGGCTTTCTTCAAAATCTTGAAGTAGAAACATAGGAGGTGCTCTTCCCTTTTGCTTTGTGGCAAGCACAAACAGAATTGAATGCTGTCAGAGTCGAATTGCTTCACTGAAGAGAAACCCCTCTGTCAGAGATGGTGACACATAGCTACAATCCCAGATGCCCAGGACCTTGAAGCAGGAGGATCGAAAGGTTGTGACCTGCCTTTTGTACAGAGTGAGTTCTCTGGGAAACTTAATGCAATCCTGTATCAAAATTAAAAGTAATAAGAGGACATGGGGTGGATTGGAGCTCTGTAGTGAGACCCTTGCTCAGGACCCCTCCCCTGAGGGGCTTGGGTGAGGGCCTCAGCACTAGAATGCTTGTCTAGACTCTCCAGTGAGTCGGGTATCTCTTTTGCAGAACTATTGCCTAGAACTCCACAGTGAGGTCCTGCAGGCATGGCTTAGTGGTAGAATACTTGCTTAGCATACCCCAGAATAGGACAGGGGGCAATGCTCAGCACTAGATCCCAGAATCCTCCAATGAGGTTATGGGTAGTGGACTCAATGGTAGAACACTTGCCTGGACTCTCCCAATGAAGGCCTGTGGACATTGTTCACCAGGAGACCAACCTGTCTAGTTTGTGTGAGCCCCAAAGATAGATCTCTCCTATTTTACAATTCTCTTAAGATTAAAACCCATTTGATGTTACCTTAGGATTATGAAGAACTCTTTTTTCATAAATATGCATGCAGATTTAGCCTTGTCCTTTGCAAACAGAGTCCCATGCAATATTTCCCCCCAAGTGTGTATTATTTCTTGTGTCATAGGTTCTCCACTGGTCTGCCAAAGCTGAGCCGAAGAAGAATCTAGGCTCTGTAAACTTTGATAGACTCCTTCCAGCTCTTAGCTTTATACATGCTTCTGTTGATAGGGATGATTAAATGCCTTTCTCAATAAAACACGAGGATGTTCCCTTAAAAAGAAAAGTGCATGAGGGGGATCATAATTCTTGATTTATTCTAAGATATAAATGATAATATGTTGTCAAGGAAGTTGATAAAGTCACCCTGTCATGATTAATACAGTCTTGTATGGTTTGTGAGGACATTATACCACTCAAAGCAGTCTGAATGGTGTAATCTCATTCAGCCCCTGTAGTAATCTTAGGTGGGAAGTGGGATACTGGGTTTTTAATATTCATTTTGTATATAAGCTCTTTGGAGATCAGTTCCATCCATCTGTTCTCGGTTTCCATCTGACCCACTTAAAAGCAAACCAAGAGTTGTAGAGACAGTTCAGTCAATAACATGCTTATCACACAGGAATGAGGACCCAAGTTCAATCCCCACCACCCATGTGAAAAAAGTCAGGCAGGATAGCTCATGCCAACAGTGTTGGCAGGTGGAGGGAGGACGGTGATCTCTTGTCAGCCAACTTAGATGAATTTGGTGAGCTATAAGCTCAGTGGTGAGCTATAGGTTCAGACAGTGATGGATCCTATCTCAAAAAAAAAAAAAAAAGGTGAAAACACCAGAGAGATGATTCCATGGTTAAGAGCATTTCCTGCATTTGTAGAGGACTTGAATTCAGATCCCAGCACCCACATAGGGTGGTTCACAACCACCTTTATCTCCAGCTACAGAGGCTCCAATGCCTTCCTCTGGTTCCCCCACACACACACATATGTACACATTAATAGACATAAAAAATAAAGTCTTCAAAATGAATAGGAGGGAGAGTGATAGAGGCTGATACCTGATGTTGACTTCTGGTCTCTACACACATGTGCACATGAACACACACGTGTACACGTATGAACATATCCATCACCCCACATACAGACTAGCTAACTAAATGTCTCAAGGTGTCATAGGTACCTAAACTCCCACATAGCTCCCTGTGTTCTCAAGACAGGCAGTGGCTGCACTTTCCAGAGTCCACATCTGGGTCATGACTCCTCCTTGGCAACGTGTCAAGAGTTGTACTCAACTTACCACAGAATACCTTGCAGATGGATGTAGGAGGTGGGGGCTGGGGGCAGTGGGGAGAGGCTGAAGCAAGGCAGCTGCCATCCAGTGAGCTTAAAAGGAAAATCAAACATGAAATAATGGAGGTGACAGGAGAGACTATAATGAAGTATATAAACCTGGGCAAAGCAGCGCAATGGGCAATAAAATATGAAATAAGGTTGGGGGGGGAGTTGAGCACATTGCAGTTGCATAGATCATGACTGCATTAGGCAGAGGAGACGGTGAGAGGGAGGAGGGATGAGCCGGGCCATCTCCTGGAACTCATTAGAAGAGACGCCTTGTGCTTTCAGGGGAGCCTGATGAATCTGTGGCTTAAGACTTGGCATCTTGTCACGTCTCCAGTTTTCAGAAGGCTCTTTGTGCCCGCCAACTGAGGCTAGCACGTGATTTATTTGAGGGTGGGGGAGGTGTTCGAGGAGAACCTCAGCTGTTGTTCCTCAGACGCTACCCACCTTGTTTGTGAGATAAGGTCTCTTCTAGACTTGAGCTCACATATTTGGCTAGGCAGGCTGACCAGTGAGCCCAAGGAATCCTTCTGTCTTCACCTCCTTAGCGATGGAATTATAGGTGCATCCCACCATGTTTGGCTTTTATGTGTGTGCTGGGCATTGAATTCAGGCCCTCACGCTGGCAAAGTGCCATGGTTACCTTCAGCTGTCAACCTGACATGAACCTAGAGTCCCCTGGGAAGAAGGAACCTCAACTGAAGACTTGTCCAGATCAGTTTGGACTGGAGCCATGTCTGTAAGGCACGTTCTTATGTCTATTTGATATAGGGGGAACCCAGTCAAATGGGTGCAGTACCATCCCTAGGCAGGAGAACGTGAGTGCTATTGGAAAGGTAACTGGGCAAGTGGTTTCTGCTTCATGTCCCTGCCCTAACTTCCCTGGATGATGGAGTGTCACCTTTAAGATGAAAGAAACTTTCCTTCTCCCTAAATAGGTCAGGGTGTTTATCTCAGCAACAGAAAGCAATCTAGGACATAAGGTGAGAATGAGGCCAACTAAGCTATATATCCCAGGATTCCAGTGATTTCATTCTAACAACTACACTGAACTTAGTTGGTCTGAAGGTCTCTGCTAATGTATCTGAGCCCCCAAAGGCGCCTGTATTGCTGTGCATCATGGGCTATGATACTAGCTCTGGGACCCAGGCATTTCCTGTTACATTAGTGAAAAGTGGTATCTCATGACTGGATTTCCAGTAGGCTTCAAAATTGGAACCACAGAGTTCAACCAGGCCTTCCTTCTCAACCGTTTATTATTTTTTTTAAATGATTTTTGGTTTTGGAATGGGAAAACAGTCTTGAAGCAGGAGACAAAAGAGCCTGCACATAAATCTTCTTAAGCAAACCCGTGCAAAGTACTGATGCACTTTATAAGCTGTAAACTGGATTTTTATTAGCCATTTATGAGCCATTTTTTATGATGCAAGTTTAATATTAAACTATAAAGTTCACAATGCACTTATAAAGACAGAGAGACTCTGTTCACTTTATAACACTTGACTTGGAAGTCTGGCAAAGAAGCCGGTCAGATCATCTCATTTCAGTAAGCTGACTCAGTGGGGATTTTGAGAAAACCAGTGTAGGATTAGGTCTGGGAATTGACAGGCTCTGGGGTATGTTGTAGGCAGGAGTGGGAGGGAATGATCAGCGACAGCCATAAAAATAAATGCACAAGCTGGGAGGTAATTTTTCTTCTGACTTTTCTGGAGCGTGGGGCCTTTATAGCCATTTAGGAAAGGAGTATTCTCTAGAGTAGCAATTCGTTCTGTGAGCAACAGCGGCAATATATTGCTGTTTGATTTGGGGCGACCTATCCTTTTCCTAATAGATCAGTGAGGCTGGTACTTTTTTATTCCCAATGATGAAAATTCAGTGTGGGTTTTTTTTTTGACACTGTGTAATTGGAATAGCGAGAACTATCAGGAGCATGCTAAATTGGGGATTGCAAAATTTATTTTCCCTAGAGGGAAGAAATATCTGGAACATGAAGAGTAGATGGCCCATCATGGCTGCCACACTGCAAGACATTATTAATTATCAATGAAAGATGATTCTGATTACAAACCACGCACAGTATCTTATCTCAGATGGTTTTGGTTTTGAATCAGTTATGATCTCAAACTTTTCTAGAAGGTGATGGATTATACTTCATTGGGTCAAAGGACTCAACATGTCATATAATGGGTCAGCAGTGATTAACATATTTTCACTGTGAAGAGCCATATTGCCACTGAGATCCCCAAATATTTCAATTGTTCCATAAGGCACTTGGTAAGACTTTATCTGTAGATAAGCATGATGACTAATCATGTTGTCTTGTTTTTTTTTTTTTCCTGTTACTGTGATAAAAATACCCCACACACATAAAAACAATGTATGGTAGAAAGGGTTTAATTGGTGCTTCATTCCACATTACAGTTGATAGTTTTCAGAAGGTCAAGACAGAATCTTGAAGCAACTAGTAACATACACAGTCATGAGCAACAGAAAACAAAAACATGCTAGTATGCTGCTGCTTTCCTCACTCTTAAACAGCTGAGGACAACCTGCATAAGGAATAGTGTCGCCCACACGGGGCAGGTCTTCCCACCTCTATTTAGGCAATCAAGACATGCTCAGAGGCCAACCTGAGCTAGACAGTACTTGATTTAGACCCATTCCCAGGTGACTCTGGATACTATCCAGTTGACAATTAGCAGTAAGCATTGTAACTGTCAACTTGGCTAGATTTAGAATCACTAGAAGACACACATCTGGCTATGTCTGTGAGGTCTAAATAAGGTAGGAATACTCATTCTGACTGAGAGGGATAACTGTTTCATGTGCTGAGGTCTGAGACTGAATTAAAAAATATAAAAAGCAAGCTGAGCATAAACACTCATGTACCTTTGCTCACTGAATACAAATTCAACATAAGCAGCCGTCTCATGCTCCTGCTGCCATGCCTTCCCCACTATGATGGACTGTGAGCCAAAGTGCAACCTTCCTTCTTTAGATTGATTTTGTCATATTTTTGTCACAGTGAAATGAAAAGAAACCCATATAATGGCTTTGTGGCCAGAGTCTGTTTCCCCAACTCTTCTTGGAATGAAGTTTTCACCTATTCTAGTATTTGTGCATTCCTCATTCAATGATCAACTTTTATAGTCCCAAGTCTTTATTTCATTCCAGGTTCTCACATCAGCAACAGAGATTCATTGTGGGACTTAATGTTGGTCTTTGTCACTTTACATAAATCTTCTGCTCATTGCCAAAGTCCTTGCTAATCTTTCTGAAAGTCCATAATGTTTTGTGACAATATTATGGGAAAAAGAACTTGTACTTTTATATAAAAAAAAACACGTTAATATGTTCAGAACTATCTCAATAGAAGGCTGCCAATAGAACTATGCCCTGTACTATTTCTGACCATGTTAAAGAAACTTTCAGGTCTTATCTGACCTAATGTCTCTGGGGTTTCTGAAAGAAACTCAATCTTCCAAGATATTAGTTATTTCTTAATCCTACTTCCATATTAATCTGAAAACCCCAGATTTCTAGTATATTGGAGATGTTATGGTTAATTTTCAATTGCCACTTTGCCACAATCTAAAATCATCCAGGGAAAAAAGCCTAATTGAAGGACTGAAGCCTAATTTCATTGTCAAGTGGGCAGGCTTGAATTTTAATTGAGGTGGGAGAACCCACCTTGGAAGTAGAAGCCACCATCCTCTAGGCTGGGCCCTGACCTATATAAGAGAGAAAATCCAACTGAGCAAGCATGCAGGCAGGATGGGTGACTTCACTTCTCTCTGCTCTAGACTGTGAATGCCATGGCCAGGCCAGCTGTGAGTCAACCATTGTGGGTATTAGAACTTGAACTTGGGCCCTCCACAGGAGCAGCAAGCATTCTTAACTGCTGAGCCATCACTCCGGCCTCTTTAGTTCTTTATTGATAGACTGTTTGATGTAACACTATTATTAGATCCAACTATACTTCTTCCAACATATTTTCCTCCAATTCATGACTTGTTTTCAAGACTATGTAGCTCAAGGTGACTTGGACCACACTATATAGCTCAGGCTGACCTTCAATTCATGATCCTTCTGCCTTAGACCCTTGAACATTGAGGTTATAAGCTTACACCTCCACACTCAGTGCTCCCTGTGGTTCCTTGACTGTATCTGAAACAGCTGTTTGGAAATCTTTGTCTACTACTTTAACATCTGGAGTCCTTCTAGTTCTTATTTTATCCTGTCAAATCTTCAGCCTGCGTTATCCCCAAGCAATAGCTGGAGATACCCACATGGGAGTGTCCAAAACCATTCTGAGTTGGGACTGGCTTGTATTTCAAAGAAAGAAACTCCAAGCCCCTGGGTTATCACTCCTAGGTGTTTATTAGGAGATCGTATGTGTAATGTATGACAGATTATCTTCAGGACAGCCAGAAAGTCAGAAGGAGTGTTATTCCTAGGTGTGTTTACAGTGCAGTCAGGGTAAAGATTTAATATGAAGGCTTATGGGTGATGCTAGATTAAAAAAATGTTAAATTAACTTATATGCATGTGCCAAACCACACACATAGAAGACAGAGGACTACTTGGACAAACTCATTCTTTCCTTCTGTTATGTGGGCTCTGGGGATCATACTCAGGTCATCTGGCTTGACAGCAATTAACTTTGACCACTGAGACATCTCACTAACTCCAGGACCATGCTTAAGAGATTTTAAAACACAATTTATTTCATTTAAAATTTTCATTACATGTATTGGGGGATGTGTTATTTTAAACTTTTAATTACATGTATATGTGTGGAGGGGTTTTGGTGGGTGGCATATGTGTTTGTTTAGTGGATACGTACAGAAGCAAGAAGAGAGCATAGGATTATCTGAAGCCTGAGTTACAGATGGTCATGATCTGGTTAATAAGGACTCTGGAAAACACACTAGAGTCCTATGCAAGGGTAGCCAACAATCTTAACCACTAAGTCATCTCTTCAGCCTTCAGAACAGGTTTTGTTTAATGTTTGGGGTAAGAACCCATTACCTTTATCATAGTATGATAATCTCCAAGTCTTTAACTTTAGCTTACACTTACCGAACCAAACCTTCACATTGCAGATCAGAGAACAGTCAAAGTCCTCTTTGGATTTCGCATGAGGAACAGAAAGCAGTGGGGCAGATGGGACTAGAGTAGCCATAAACTTGTCCCTCCTAAAGCTTATGGATTATATATTCTTCTTTCTTTGCTTGTGTCATAATGTTATTGAAAGATGGACATTTGGCATAGCATCATAACCTTAGATATGGGTTCCACATTTTTCAAACCTTGCTGGTTTCGTAGCTTACTTATTTATCTGTTTAATGACCTGGAGGGACAGGTACACTGTAAACCATTTCCACCATCTGTTCTAGTCATAGTGACTAAAAAGTCACTGAAAATTATGTGATTTTTCAATTCTTTATTTTTTTAATTTGTTAGAAGAAACACCTCTTTTAGATAACACATACATTTTTATTTATTATATGATATTTTATATTTGTATATTTTATATTTATATATATGTAATTGTATAGAGGGTGGTAGTGGTACCTCCTTGCCACTGTGCATGTGTGGAGTTTAGAAATAACTTGTAGAAGTCAGTTCTCTCCTTTCATCATGTGGGTCCCAGGGATTGAACTCAGGTATTCAGACTGGTAGCAAGCACCTTTATCCACCAGCCATCTTGATGGTCCTGTATTTAACAAAGAACTGGACACCTTGTCTTGTTTAATAGAGGAGTAAACGATGGTTTTGAAGATGCAAAGGAATTTTATATCAGTCACTTTTCTCAATGCTGCAAAGACATATATAACAGAAGCAACTTAAAGAAGGAATAATTCAGGGAATTTCAGCTCATTAGGATGGGAAATGAGAGTGATGGACAGTTCAGTGTAAGTCAATGGGAATATGAAATAGCTAGTGAGGCAGCCAATGAGGAAGCAGAGACCTGAGATGGGTATGTTTGAAGGTAGTACCATATTCAAAGGCTCACCTCTAGTAGCTTGCTTTTGCCAGCAAGGACAACATCCCAGAGCCTTCACAACCTTTGAAAACAGTACCATCATTAGCTAGGGACCAATAGTTACAATACATGAGCAAATGGGAGATGGGTGCATTTACATATGGATGCTCAACCTGTGGGTTTTGACACCCCTCAAAGGCTGGACAGATCTTTCACAGGAGTCAGACCAACCCCTTCACAGGGGTTGCATATCAGAAATCATACGTACAAATCATACAAATATTTATATTATGATTCATAACAGTAGCAAGCTTATAAAGTTATGGCAACAAAATAATTTTATGGCTGGAGTCAGCACAACATGAGGAACTGTATTAAAGGGTTGCAGCATTAGGAAGGTTGAAAACCACTGATTTAGTCCTCAGCCATATAAAAGTCAGTAGATGGGATGAACAGCAGTAGTGTGTCCTTCTCTGGTTCTAAGAGAGTCTGTGAAAGTTTTATATTTAATAGTATACTTTCATTAAATATCTACTTTCCTTAAGGTGTGCTAGCTTTAAAAATACTGTAACATCAGATGGAAAACCTCTTCCCAATCCCATGGTTCTCTCTAACTCCATGCATGGTTCCTGTTGAACTCATTCATGAACTACATGGGCATAATAATAACTGCCATCTCCCTGACTTAAAAGAATTTTAGGTGTTTACAATGAGACCATGAATATGTTCTAAAAATATTTTCAAAATATGCAGACATGTTAAGTGCTGTTATGACTGTTCTTATTAATTAGAAAATATTCTATATAAAATAATTGATGTTTTAGTTTCATTTCTATTGTTGTGCTAAAGCATCTTGACAAAAAGACAACTTAAGGGAGAAAGGGCTTCTTTCAGCTTGCAGCTTCAGGCTACAATCCATGATTGCAGAGAACTCAAGGTGGTGGAAACTTAAAACAAGCAGTCGCATCACATCCACAGTCGAGAATGGGGAGAAGTGAACAAATGCACATTCTCTTGCTTGCTTGTGCTCAGCTGGATTCTTCTTTTACCTAAAAGAGTCCAGGACCCTCTGCCTAAGGAATGATGTCACCCACAGTGGTCTGGGTCTTCCTGCATCAACAGTTTAATTTGTCTCAGATAGTGCATCTCAGTCCATGATATAAACCTTAAAGTTTGAAGTATGAATTTTCATTAATGGAGACTAGGGAATCCCAAAAAGCATGCAAAAAGACCTCTAAGAATTCAGAGTATCTCCAGGGCTGAGTTTATATTGGAAGCAATTGCATGTAAAGATACTAACTATACACTCATTAAACCATCTTTATAAGAAATAGAATGTTTGGCTTAATAGATCACCAGGGAGAAAAAAAAAAAGAATACATAAATATATATGAGAACATAGCCTGCTCATACATCTTATATAAAATAGTATATCCCCGTATCCTTGAGCTAGAAAGTCTCTTGTGTGGATCATTTCCCCTTGTTCTTAGTGTGCCAAGGGTCAGCAAGCTCTTAGCTGAAGAATGTATTTTGTTCTGTTCTCAGATGGGTCTGTTTTGGCAACATTTCCGCCATTTTGTTTCTGTAATAAAGTTAACATGACTTTTGGAACCAGTTCTTCCTGTCTAGTTAATGGCTTCAAACGTGTTGTTGACAGACTCTACAGAGGAAGAAGCACACAAACAATACCAGAATCATTAAAACAAGCAAGCCAAACCAAAGTTCCAAGATATTTAAAGATACCAAGGGACACTATTCCTTCAGGCAATCTTTCCCATAGTTGCTCCTTTTTCTTAGTCATCACCAAAGCCAAGACCAGTGACTGTAACTTTAGTATATGTTTTATGAAACAGTTCAGTTTTAACTGATAAGTTTTAATCTTGGATCATTTGTACTCTGATTCACCATATGGAACTTGGGTAACACAATATTGCATTACATGAAAGTGGCATCTTGGATGTTGTGACCAATGCATGTCCTGTACTTATTCTGCAAATCAGATAATAGTCGTTTAGTAGTTGGATTTCACTGAGAATTTCTTGATTGATGGGAATTTGGGGTTTGTCATGTTTCAGGAAAGTTCCTTTAAAATACTTGTACAAAAGAAGAAGCTGTTTTTCACCTATAATAGTAATACCAGCTAAGATTATACTTCTAGTAATTATATATCATATAAACCTTTGGGTGTATCTCTATAGGTGATTTATCATTTCATGTGTGAAAGCTATAATTGGAGTCTTGTGCCAAAACTCTCTAAAATGGACTAGGACCTATGCAGATCCTGGTATTTTCAGAATCACAGAGACCTATTTCTCACTGAGTATATTTAATGCATTATTGTAAATATCATTTAAGATAGGTAATATGAGATAAACATCCAGACTCATTATATATTGTTTGAATATTTCTTCATAAAACAACATAGAAATCAGGTAAACATGATGCACACAAGTGATTATTTGGAGTTATGTTTAGATGGGCAACATTCTGAGTTGCATCCCAGTGATAATTTCCCTTCTATGACTAACCACTTTCCCACTCTCAGCTTCTAGATAGAGCCTGCATAGGTCTAAATCCCATCCTAGGAGGAGAGAGGTTGTCTAAACCACATATATCGCACTTCATAGAATATTGTAATGGGTTTCCATGCAGTAAGAGTAATTAAATTTTATGGTATCTAGTCCTCTCCCAACACCAAATTTTCTCCATATATCAATTCCCATCCACTCCATAATTGGATGGGAAATATAGTTCCCATCCAATTATTTCTCTTTCAGCTATGCCTTTATTATAAGGATGTGTGCTATCACAGACTATCTTAAAAGTTTATATGTGTTGTCCTAGTGCTTATAATTAGCACAAAAATTCTATCTGAAAAATGTCTTAGTTTCTTTTCTGTTGTTGTGATGAGACAACATGACCAGGGAAAGTTATACAAAGAATCATTTGATTAGGCTAATGGTTTTAGAGGATTTAAGTTAATGATGGTGGAACAAAGGAATGATAACAGGAACAGCTGAGATCTCACATCCTGATCCACAGCAGGAGGCAGGGAACATACTGGGAATGGCATGAGTCTTTTGAAATATCAGTCTAGGCCCCAGTGGTACACCTCCTCCAACAAGGCCACACCTCCTAATTCTTCTCAATCAAGTTCACCAACTTAATTGAGAAAGTCATGAGATTGAGGGACCTCATGACTTTTAACAAGTGAGCATATGATGACCATTCTCATTCAAACCACCACAGAGTATAAAGAACATTGCTAAGGAACCCAGGTTCATATCCACAGGTGGTACAAAGTTTAACATAGCCTTGTGATATTATTTCTTGGGTACACAGGCCAGCCAAGTCTATAGTCCTGGGTGATAACAAAAGAAGCTATCTGCAGCAATGGATAGCAGATATTGAGAAGCTAAACTGATATAGTCGTAAGAGAATATAGCCATGAACCCCATGAGAGGTAAGAGTTAAGGCAAATAGGGAGTACTATTTAAAAATACAATCAGGAAATATCAAAGTGATAGGATGAACTGTAAGGGATTGGGGAACATGTACCTAATAAATCCGCCCATATGGAGAACCCACTAAAGCACTGATGACAGAGAACATTAATATAAAAATATTTTCAGGGGAAAGGGGTTGGCCAAAATCTATTAACTCATGCCTTGCCTTATTAGACATCTTAAGGGATGTCAAGGATTGCACCATCTATGTTTGTGGTGGGTCAATTAATCATTGATTGACCAGTTGCATTCAACTGAAGATCGACTCTCTTGTTCCAGGGTTGGACACTTTTTTTCCTGAAGACAAAACACAGCTATTTTCATGACTTATGCATGCATGCCTCCCTACCTCAAATAAGAAGGTTTCAGAGTCCCCCTTTCCATGTTATTCTGTTGATCTTTAGAAAATCTGTGAGGTAACGCCAAAGCAAGAGGCAGATCTTGTATAGTGTCCACCATCCATCACCTATAGATAAGAACATAAATGTTATCAGTGCTTGGGATGTGAGGGCCAGCATTCCTCCTTTAGTTTTGGAAGCAATAATCTCAACAGTCCATTGGTCCTTTTAACAATCACTTGTTCTGTTGGATTGTAAAGAATGCCAGTTTTCTGTGTAATACTCTGAAATGAAAATCATGTTTGGAAAGTTTTAGAGGTGTGTGTAGGCTCAGTGTCCATTATGATATTAAGAGTTTCAGAAATGGCCAATAATTTATTCAGCTGTGTGGAGGTGTAATTAGTTTGATGCCATTGATGTTTATCTTGGGATCAATAAGCTATTTTACCTATGGAGGAATGGTCTGAAAAAGTGTGAGGGCATCAGGCAGAGGGTAGGAGGAAATGGTAAGAACAACAAAGGAGGTATGCTGTACGAACTGTGGAATCTTATCCGATGGGTTTTCTTTGTAAGGTTCGTCCTGCAGTAGAGTCTAATGGTGTCTTTTATGGGAGATCAAAAGCATAAAGAGGTAACTTGTAAGATGTCAAAAAAAGACAACAATAAGGTCTGCGTCTCACCCTAATAATTGAATTGACCTTTTGTGTTACTTTCTTTTTATGAGAGATGAAATTAAGTTAATAGAGGAGTAATAGACCTCTGTGGGTTGAGATGGCAAATGTATCCATTTATGATTGCAAGGGCCAGAGTATATTGAGCCAATATTCCTGGGGGAAGCCAAGGCATATTTAAAACAAATAAACACACAGGTAAGTGGTAGTCAATATTTATAGTCTAAATATTCTGATTCCATTTTATTCGGAGATAAGACTTTATGTGCCTCCTTTGTGAGAGCAAGGTCAGTGCCCCATTTAAGGATCTCAAAAAGAGGTTGTAGGTCTGTTGTAGATACACCAAAGATAGTTCGATCTAATTAATATCTCTTAATAGAATTTGAAAAATCATTAAGTGTTTTAAGGGAGTGTGCCTGTAATTGTAACTTCTGAGGGCAGATGGTACAAGAATCCATAATAAAGCCTGAAAATTGAAAGTGTTTACTTCACCGACATTCTTTTGGAGTAGGGTTAAAGCCAGTTGTCCCAGGACATCAAATAATGATTTTAAAGAGAGTTTTGTCTCGTAGGTGAAAAGAATGTTATTCATAGAGTGAGTCATACAAACCTGTGGATAATTTTGTCATACAGGGATATATGTATGTATGTATGTGTGTATGTATGTATGTATGTATGTATATATGTATGTATTGGATGGATGGATGGATGGATGGATGGATGGATGAAAAGAAACTGCTGGCACATAGTGATGCTATTCATCATACCTAGAGGGAGGAACTTGCAATGCTAAAGCTTACAAATGGTTCCTTGTTTTTAAGAACAAAAAGGCTGTTTCTATCCTTGTAGCTTAAAGGAATAGCAAAAAGGCAATATTTACAATCTACAACAATAAGAGGCCAAGCTATAGGAGTGGCTAGGGGTGAGGGCAAACCTTCCTTGTTTTATTTGCAGCAGGTATGACTGGTAGCCACTGCCATTTTCCTGGTGTCTTTGGTATGGTGAAAATAGCAGCATCTCGAGAACTAATGGGTCTCTATATGTCCCTTATCCAATTACTGATGCAATGGTAATTTAGCTGTTCCATTTTCCTTTTGTGTTATCTATTGAGCAGCTCAAACATGGGAATGAGTGGGCATGTGATAAGAATAGCATACATTTGGGTAGGGGCATTATCAGTAACCACACCTATAAGTTTAGATATCCTGAACCCAATCCACCTTTCTTAGCAAAAATCTCAAAGTGTGACTTTAAGCCACTATCATTTTCCCCAATCGTAGGAACAAATATACCTTAATGCTATTAGAAGTAACTTCCATTTGAAAGAACAAATCTCATCTCTTTGTATTTGTGTCTACCACAAATGGCTATATGTATCCTTATATGCCCTTCACGATCTGTCCATCTTAGTATCTCAGAACTTTTTCTTACCCCAGCTGGGGATCCAAGATGAATCAAAATTTATTAGGATACTTTTCATGGCCAAAAGTTAAAAGCAATCCTAGAAACATCAATATCACTATCAATAATATCAGAAAAGCTCTTATAGAACCAGCTCGCTGGCCTCTGGACCAGCGATAGTGGCGGGCCTCCATATTGCAACCAGGACACAGCTGGAAAGGCCCAGGTAGACACCCCTTCCAGGGCTACCCTCACGGGGGTATCTGCTAGGTTCTCGGAGCCAAGCAGGCTGAGTTCCGCCTAGGCTCTGTGGGACATCCCCGCGCCCTCTGGCCGTGCACTGAGGCTGCGTTCTGCAACCAGCTCGCGGGCCCCTGGACCAGCGATAGCGGCGGGCCTCCATATTGCAACCAGGACACAGCTGGAAAGGCCCAGGTAGACACCCCTTCCAGGGCTACCCTCACGGGGGGATCTGCTAGGCTCTTGGAGCCAAGCAGGCCGAGTTCCTTGCAACCAGGACACAGCTGGAGAAGGCCAGGTAGACAGACTCCATCAGGGGCTTCAATCGCATGGGTGGCAGCCAGCTTATGATCCCTTAAAGCAGCAGTCACACATATTCACCAGTAGAGAAACAACAGGTGAGCCCAGCCTCACAGGAGATTCAAACACCAGCCACTGACAACAAGGCCAACTAACACCAGAAATAACCAGATGGCAAAAGGAAAACGAAGGAACGTTACTAACAAAAATCAAGGCAACATGACAGCATCTGAACCCAGTTCTCCAACAACAGGAAGCCCTGGATACCCCAAAACACCAGAAAAACAAGACTTGGATATAAAATCACTGGTCAGGATGCTGGTAGCTGAACACATAGAAAAATCTCGTAAAGAAATAGAGGAGAAAATGGATCAAAAGTTAGAAGCCTTTACGAGGCAAATACAAAAATTACTTCAAGAAATTCAGGAGAAGATGGATCAAAAAGAAGAAGACAATAAGGAAGAAAGACAAAAGTCACTTAAGGAACTACAGAAGAAGTGGGCCAACAAGTAGAAGCTATGAAAGAGGAAGCACAAAAATCTATTAAAGAAATATATGAAAACACAATCAAGCAAGCGAAAGATCTGAGCACATCCATCCAGGTACTAAAAACAGAAGTAGAAACAACTAAGAAATCACAGAGGGAGACAACATTGGAGATAGAAAACCTTGGGAAGAAATCAGGGACCATAGACGCAAGTATCAACAATAGAATACAAGAGATAGAAGACAGAATCCCAGAAGCTGAAGATACCAAAGGAACCATTGATTCAACAGTCAAAGAAAATACTAAATGCAAAAAGGTGGTAACCCAAAACATCCAGGAAATCCAAGACACTATGAGAAGACCAAACCTAAGGATTATAGGTATAGACGAGAGTGAAGATTTACAAGTTAAAGGGCCAGCTAATATCTTCTATAAAATTATGGAAGAAAACTTTCCCAACCTAAGGAGAGAGATGCCCATGAATATACAAGAAGCCTATAGAACCCCAAACAGACTGGACCAGAACAGAAATACATCCTGTCACATAATAATCAAAACTCCAAATGTAATAAACAAAGAAAGAATACTAAAGGCAGCAAGAGAAAAAGGCCAAGTAACATATAAAGGGAGACCTATCAGAATAACACCAGACTTCTCACCTGAGACCATGAAAGCTAGAAGATCCTGGGCAGATATCATGCAAACTCTAAGAGAACACAAACTTCAGCCAAAACTATTTTACCCAGCAAAACTCTCAATCGCCATTGATGGAGACATCAAGGTATTCCATGACAAAACCAAATTTGCAAGATATCTTTCCACAAATCCAGCCCTACAAAGGATAATAGGGGGAAAACACCAAGACAAGGATGGAAACTACACCCAGGAAGAAGCAAGATAGAAACCTCCTATCATCAAACCCAAAAGAAGATAACCTCTCGAATATAAAAAATAAATAAGATAAATAAATATAATTTCAAAAATGTCTGGAGGTAATAATTACTATTCCTTAATATCTCTTAACATCAATGGACTAAATTCCCCAATAAAAAGACATAGATTAACAGACTGGATACGGAAACAGGATCCTACATTTTGCTGCATACAGGAAACACATTTCAGTGTTAAAGACAAACACTGCCTTAGAGTAAAAGGCTGGAAGACAATTTTACAAGCAAATGGTCTCAGGAAACAAGCTGGAGTAGCCATTCTAATATCAGATAAAATTGACTTCCAACCTAAAATCATCAAAAGAGACTCAGAAGGTCACTTCTTGCTGGCCATAGGGAAAATCCACCAAGAAGAGCTCTCAATACTGGACATCTATGCTCCAAATGCAAGGGCACCCTCATTCGTAAAAGAAACCTTACTAAAGCTTAAAGCACACATTACACCTAACACAATAATTGTGGGTGACTTCAACACTCCACTCTCCTCAATGGACCGATCACGAAAGCAGAAACTAAACAGGGACACAGTGAAACTAATTGAAACTCTGGACCAATTGGATTTAACAGATATATATAGAACATTTCATCCTAAAGCTAAAGAATATACCTTTTTCTCAGCACCGCATGGTACCTTCTCCAAAATAGACCATATAATTGGTCACAAGACAGATGTCGACAAATACAAGAAGATCAAGCTAATCCCATGCCTCCTATCAGATCACCATGGAGTAAGAGTGGTCTTCAATAGCAACAAAAACAACAGAAAGCCCACATACACATGGAAACTGAACAATACTCAATGACACCTTGGTCAAGGAAGAAATAAAAAAAGAAATCAAAGACTTTTTAGAATTCAATGAAAATGAAGGTACAACCTACCCAAATCTATGGGACACAATGAAAGCAGTGCTAAGAGGAAAACTCATAGCTCTAAGAGCATCCAAAAAGAAACTGGAGAGAGCATACACTAGCAGCTTAACGGCACACCTTAAAGCCCTGGAAGAAAAACAAGTTAATTCACCCAGGAGGAGTAGAAGACAAGAAATCATCAAACTCAGGGCTGAAATCAATCAAATAGAAACAAAGAGAACCATACAAAGAATCAACAAGACCAGGAGCTGGTTCTTTGAGAAAATCAACAAGATAGATAAACCCTTAGCTAGACTAACCAAAGGACACAGAGACAGTATACAAATTAACAAAATTAGAAATGAAAAGGGAGACATAACAACAGAAACTGAGGAAATTCAAAAGATCATCAGATCCTACTACAAAGGTCTATACTCAAAACAACTGGAGAATCTGGAGGAAATGGACAATTTCCTAGACAGATATCAAATACCAAAATTAAATCAGCATCAAGTAGATCAGCTAAATAGTCCCATAACCCCTAAAGAAATAGAAGGGGTTATAGAAAGCCTCCCAACCAAAAAAAGTACGGGACCAGATGGTTTTAGTGCAGAATTCTACCAGACCTTCAAAGAAGACTTAACACCAATACTTTTCAAACTATTCCACAAAATAGAGACAGAAGGGACACTGCCCAACTCATTCTTCGAAGCCACAATTACGCTAATACCTAAACCACAAAAAGATCCAACAAAGAAAGAGAACTACATGCCAATTTCTCTTATGAATATAGATGCAAAAATACTAAATAAAATTCTTGCTAACCGAATCCAAGAGCACATCAAAACGATCATCCACCATGATCAAGTAGGCTTCATCCCAGAGATGCAGGGATGGTTCAATATACGGAAATCCATCAATGTAATCCACTACATAAACAAACTGAAAGAAAAAAACCACATGGTCATCTCATTAGATGCTGAAAAAGCATTCGACAAAATTCAGCATCCTTTCATGCTAAAAGTCTTGGAAAGAGCAGGAATTCAAGGCCCATACCTAAACATAGTAAAAGCAATCTACAGCAAACCAGTAGCCAACATCAAAATAAATGGAGAGAAACTTGAAGCATTCCCACTAAAATCAGGGAAAAGACAAGGCTGCCCTCTCTCTCCATATCTTTTCAATATAGTACTTGAAGTTCTAGCAAGAGCAATTAGACAACATAAGGAAGTCAAAGGGATACAAATTGGAAAGGAAGAAGTCAAACTATCATTATTTGCAGACGATATGATAGTTTACCTAAGCGACCCAAAAAACTCCACCAGAGAACTTCTACAGCTGATAAACAACTTCAGCAAAGTGGCAGGTTATAAAATTAACTCAAGCAAGTCAGAGGCCTTCTTGTACTCAAAGGACAAGCAGGCAGAGAAAGAAATTAGGGAAATAACACCCTTCACAATAGCCACAAACAACATAAAGTATCTTGGCGTAACTCTAACCAAACAAGCGAAAGATCTGTACAACAGGAACTTCAAGTCCTTGAAGAAAGAAATCGAAGAAGTCCTCAGAAGATGGAAAAATATTTCTTGCTCCTGGATTGGCAGGATCAATATAGTAAAAATGGCCATCTTGCCAAAAGCAATATACAGATTCAATGCGATCCCCATCAAAATCCCAACTCAATTCTTCATAGATCTAGAAAGAGCAATTCTCAAATTCATCTGGAGCAACAAAAAACCCAGGATAGCTAAAACTATTCTCAACAATAAAAGGACTTCTGGGGGAATCAATATCCCTGACCTCAAGCAGTACTACAGAGCAATTGTGTTAAAAACTGCATGGTATTGGTATAGCAACAGGCAAGCAGATCAATGGAACAGGATTGAGGACCCAGAAATTAACCCACAGACTTATGGTCACTTGATCTTTGATAAAGGAGCCACAACCATCCGGTGGAATAAAGATAGCCTTTTCAACAAATGGTGCTGGTTCAACTGGAAGTCAACATGCAGAAGAATGCGAATTGACCCACTCTTATCTCTTTGCACTAAGATCAACTCCAAGTGGATCAAGGACCTCCACATAAAACCAGACACACTGAAACTATTAGAAAAGAAACTTGGGAAGACCCTGGAGGACTTGGGCACAGGGGAAAAGTTCCTGAACAGAACACCAATAGCTTATGCTCTAAGATCAAGAATCGACAAATGGGACCTCATAAAATTACAAAGTTTCTGCAAAGCAAAGGACACTGTCAGAAGGACAAAACGGCAACCAACAAAGTGGGAAAAGATCTTCACCAACTCCACATCCGACAGAGGGCTAATATCCAATATATACAAAGAACTCAAGAAGTTAGACCGCAAAGAAACAAATAACCCTATCAAAAAATGGGGCACAGAGCTAAACAAAGAATTTTCACCAGAAGAAATTCAGATGGCCGAGAAACACCTTAAAAGATGTTCAACATCATTAGTCATCAGGGAAATGCAAATCAAAACAACCCTGAGATTCCACCTCACACCAGTCAGAATGGCTAAGATTAAAAACTCAAGAGACAACATGTGCTGGCGAGGATGTGGAGAAAGAGGAACACTCCTCCACTGTTGGTGGGATTGCAAAATGGTAAAACCGCTCTGGAAATCAGTTTGGCTGTTCCTCAGAAAATTGGGCATGTCACTTCCAGAGGACCTTGGCATACCACTCCTGGGCATATACCCAGAGGATTCCCCTGCATGCAATAAAGACACATGCTCCACTATGTTTATAGCAGCCTTGTTTATAATAGCCAGAAACTGGAAGGAGCCCAAATATCCCTCAAAGGAGGAATGGATACAGAAAATGTGGTATATTTATACAATGGAATACTACTCAGCAATTAAAAATAATGAATTCATGCAATTTGTAGGTAAATGGTTAGACCTGGAAAATATCATCCTGAGTGAATTAACCCAATCACAAAAGAATGCACATGAAATGCAATCACTGATAAGTGGATATTAATGAGCCCAGAAGCCCCAAATACTCAAGACACAAATAGCAAGTCAAATAATTCCCAAGAAGAAGAAAGGAGAGGACCCTGGGCCTGTAAAGATTGCATCCATTTTAGTAAAGAAACCGAGGGGGGAGGGGGAATGATTGGGGAACAGTTGGGGGGGAGAGGAACTATGGGAAGTATGGTGGGTGGGAACTGGGAAAGGGGAAAGCCTTTGGAATGTAAACATAGAATATAGAAAATAAAAAAAAAAAACAAAAAAAAAACCAAAAAAAACCCCACATGGTCATCTCATTAGATGCTGAAAAAGCATTCGACAAAATTCAGCATCCTTTCATGCTAAAAGTCTTGGAAAGAGCAGGAATTCAAGGCTCATACCTAAACATAGTAAAAGCAATCTACAGCAAACCAGTAGCCAACATCAAAATAAATGGAGAGAAACTTGAAGAATTCCCACTAAAATCAGGGACTAGACAATATCAAAAGATATCTCTCCATATCTTTTCAATATAGTACTTGAAGTTCTAGCAAGAGCAATTAGACAACATAAGGAAGTCAAAGGGATACAAATTGGAAAGGAAGAAGTGAAACTATCATTATTTGCAGACGATATGATAGTTTACCTAAGCGACCCTAAAAACTCCACCAGAGAACTTCTACAGCTGATAAACAACTTCAGCAAAGTGGCAGGTTATAAAATTAACTCAAGCAAGTCAGTGGCCTTCTTGTACTCAACGGACAAGCAGGCTGAGAAAGAAATTAGGGAAATAACACCTTTCACAATAGCCACAAACAACATAAAGTATCTTGGCGTAACTCTAACCAAACAAGCGAAAGATCTGTACAACAGGAACTTCAAGTCCTTGAAGAAAGAAATCGAGGAAGACCTCAGAAGTTCGAAAAATATTTCTTGCTCCTGGATTGGCAGAATCAATATAGTAAAAATGGCCATCGTGCCAAAGCAATATTCAATGCGATCCCCATCAAAATCCCAACTCAATTCTTCATAGATCTAGAAAGAGCAATTCTCAAATTCATCTGGAGCAACAAAAAACCCAGGATAGCTAAAACTATTCTCAACAATAAAAGGACTTCTGGGGGAATCAATATCCCTGACCTCAAGCAGTACTACAGAGCAATTGTGTTAAAAACTGCATGGTATTGGTATAGCAACAGGCAAGCAGATCAATGGAACAGGATTGAAGACCCAGAAATTAACCCACAGACTTATGGTCACTTGATCTTTGATAAAGGAGCCACAACCATCCGGTGGAATAAAGATAGCCTTTTCAACAAATGGTGCTGGTTCAACTGGAAGTCAACATGCAGAAGAATGCGAATTGACCCACTCTTATCTCTTTGCACTAAGATCAACTCCAAGTGGATCAAGGACCTCCACATAAAACCAGACACACTGAAACTATTAGAAAAGAAACTTGGGAAGACCCTGGAGGACTTGGGCACAGGGGAAAAGTTCCTGAACAGAACACCAATAGCTTATGCTCTAAGATCAAGAATCGACAAATGGGACCTCATAAAATTACAAAGTTTCTGCAAAGCAAAGGACACTGTCAGAAGGACAAAACAGCAACCAACAAAGTGGGAAAAGATCTTCACCAACCCCACATCTGACAGAGGGCTAATATCCAATATATACAAAGAACTCAAGAAGTTAGACCGCAAAGAAACAAATAACCCTATCAAAAAATGGGGCACAGAGCTAAACAAAGAATTTTCACCAGAAGAAATTCAGATGGCCGAGAAACACCTTAAAAGATGTTCAACATCATTAGTCATCAGGGAAATGCAAATCAAAACAACCCTGAGATTCCACCTCACACCAGTCAGAATGGCTAAGATTAAAAACTCAAGAGACAACATGTGCTGGCGAGGATGTGGAGAAAGAGGAACACTCCTCCACTGTTGGTGGGATTGCAAAATGGTAAAACCGCTCTGGAAATCAGTTTGGCTGTTCCTCAGAAAATTGGGCATGTCACTTCCAGAGGACCTTGGCATACCACTCCTGGGCATATACCCAGAGGATTCCCCTGCATGCAATAAAGACACATGCTCCACTATGTTTATAGCAGCCTTGTTTATAATAGCCAGAAACTGGAAGGAGCCCAAATATCCCTCAAAGGAGGAATGGATACAGAAAATGTGGTATATTTATACAATGGAATACTACTCAGCAATTAAAAATAATGAATTCATGCAATTTGTAAGTGAATGGTTAGACCTGGAAAATATCATCCTGAGTGAATTAACCCAATCACAAAGAATGCACATGAAATGCAATCACTGATAAGTGGATATTAATGAGCCCAGAAGCCCTAAATACTTAAGACACAAATAGCAAGTCAAATGATTCCCAAGAAGAAGAAAGGAGAGGACCCTGGGCCTGTAAAGATTGCATCCAGTTTAGTAAAGAAACCGAGGGGGGAGGGGGAATGATTGGGGAATAGTTGGGGGAGAGGAACTATGGGAAGTATGGTGGGTGGGAACTGGGAAAGGGGAAAGCCTTTGGAATGTAAACATAGAATATAGAAAATAAAAATTAAAAAAAAGAAAAGCTCTTATAAAAGGTTTTTGCTATTATGCAAAGATTTAAATGGGATTGTTCCCTTGACATGTGCTTATCCTATGATGTACATGATATGATACTTCCATGTACCTCTGAACCCCCTATCTCCTGTTTATAAACTTTGGTTCATTTGGACAAAAGTAGTATTAGCAATTGAATGATAGGATGTCCCTTGTTAGTTGAAAGCATTCCTCTAGAAGATACCAGTGCCTTAATTTCTCTGTATGATCTTCATCAAGCAACTCCCTTTAAATTTAGATTACTTTCCCACGCTATTAATACTGCAGTGATGGGGCATAAAGATCCAGAATCCTGTAGGCATTGGCAGAATGACTATTAAAGTTGTAAGAATCATATTTCTAGCTGCCAGGACTCTAATCTAGCACCTCCTGAAGTTGTCACCAAGAGAAATGAAACTCAATTGCTCACTGGGTATGTGCTCCACATTGTTGGCAGAACCAGGGGAGCACCTCTGTGCTTGGTTCCTGACACTACAGGCAGAGAGGCCAAAGGCTGTCTATTTTTATTAAATTTCTATCTACATTGATTAGCCACGTGAGTTTCTTTATCATACCTGAGACACATCTCTGGAGAAGGACATGCAGAATTTGGCATGTTAAAATCACCACTAGTATATCTAGTAGTCATAGAGGCATGTCTATAATCTGTTTGCTGTTTTCCTGGCTCACCCTACCCTACTTAAAAGCATGCTAACTTAACAGTTCTAAGTGTGTGTGTATCTCAGGGTTCCTATTGCTGTGATAGAAAAACATGGACAAAATTGTGCTTACAATTGTTGCTGAGAAAAACAAATTTAAGGGGAAAACGGATGCATTTTGCCTCATGGTTTTGTAGATGTCAGTCTGTGGTTGCCCAGATCCGTTGCTGTGGGCTGGAGGAAAGGCAGACCATTATGGTATAGGGGGCATCTGACAAAAGAGAGTAGCTTGCATCATGGTGGAGAAGGAACAGAGACTGGAAAGGAGAAATGCAAAGGGGCTGGAAACAAGATATATTCCTCCAAAATATGCATTCAGTGACTTATTTCCTTAAGCTAAGCTCTAATCCTGAAATAGGCTTTCTTCCATCTACCAGTAGATGGAAGAAAAAGCCATCACAATCAAATTCCACCTTGATGTTTGAATCCATCACATTGGGATCAAGGTTTCAACACACATTTGGTATCTGGAAGACACTTAATATCCTTCTCTCTATATAAGTAATCCCCTGATAATACATGCTGAGAGGGGGATCTGTTCACTGGAAATGGCCTTTATATACTGAGTGATAGGAAACAATCCAGTGGCCAACAGACCATTCCATAGTTGTATTACTTATTTTTTTTCTCTGCTGGGATAAAATACTGTAATGAACGCAACTTGAGGAAGAGTTATTTTTGCCTTAAAATTCTAGAACACTGGAGTCCATGATTGTGGAGAAGGCATAGCATGCCATTGAGAGCAGGAAGCTGGCTGGTTACATTGGCACCCATATCATAGAAGCAGAGAGGGGAGAGAGAACAGGTAGTATAAACTAGAAGTAACTGGGGGAGGAAAAGGGTTCATTTAGCTTCCAGGTTAGATTCTATCATCTTGAGGAGACAGCATAGTAAAGCAAGGCAGGAACTGAAGCAGAGTCCATGGAGGAATGCTTCTTACTGGCTTACTCCTCCTGGCTTGCTCAGCTTGCTTTTTTATGCAAACCAGGACCCCCTGCCCAGGGGTATCCCTGCCCCCACATCAATTGTTGATCAAGAAAATGCCCCAAAGACTTGTCTACAGGAAATCTGATGGAGGCATTTTTTCTTCCATTGAGATTCACTCCTCTCAGATAACTTTAGCTTGTATCAACTTGATATAAAACTAATAGAGCTCTAGATGCCCAAAGCCTTCCCTCCTGTGACATCCTTCCCGCACCAAGGCTACCTCCTAAAGGTTCCATAACTTTCCCAAACAGTCAATTAAGAGTTCACATATGTGAAAGTAGGGGTGGGGTACGTTTCTCATATAAATCACAGAAATGGGTAAATGCCCCTGCCACCAAGACTAATGACTGGAGTTTGATCCTAGAGACCCACATGTTAGAAGGAGAATCAACTCTCACAGTTTGTCCTTTAATGCAAGGCCTGCCGCACACAAATAAATAAACAAATAAATGTGGAAAATAGATGTACGTTGAGAATGAACAGGAAGAATGGGATTCTTGCATCTTCCTGGACCTATGGTCCATACAAAGAGTTCTCCGATGTATCATCTGAGAATTATGAATATAGGGTTCTGTGGTGGTGGTTCCCTATTCCAAATGCCAGTAAGAATTTCCTTTTATTTTTTTTTCCATTTTGTGCAAATCACCTCTTGAAAAATTTTATCTAACCAGCATGGTAAACTTAAGTAATTTATTAAGCAATATGCTTTCTTATTTTTGTCCATCAAACAGATATCCATCCACCAAACAGAGTTTCTGGTCTTTAGAGGATAAAGAGTAAATAACTTCTTTGGAAATCATTCAGTTCTCTTCTTGTTCTTGACAGCATCCATCACTCACTTATTTCTTTAATTTTTTTTCTTTAGAGCCTTTTAAATGTGTTTGTGTGTGTGTGTGTGTGTGTGTGTGTGTGTGTACACCCATGTGATTGCTTGTGAATACAAGCATCCATGGAGGTTAGAAAAGGATGTTAGATGTTAGATCCCCTGGGACTAGAATTATAGGCAGTTGTGAGCTGCCTGACGTGGGTGCCGGGAATCCAACTCCAGATGTTGGCAAGAGCAGCCCCCGCTCTTGACTGGAGCCATCGCTCCAGTCCCCTTTCTTTCTTTTTGAGTTTGCTCCCTTTTAATTGATCTCTCCCACACAGCTCTGTTTACAGGCACACTATATAAGTGACAGCTGTTAAATTCTCCTCTCCCTTCCTTACCTGTCACCTCCATGAGTTCTGTATCTACAGTAAAATCAATTGACTGTGTAACTGTACCCAGGATGTTCCTGTTGTTTGGAGTGGCTGAGAACTGCTTGCTGCTGGCTTCTCAACGAGGGCAGGGTGTTCTGTATGAATTAAATAATTATTGACTCTGTCATTGAGATGGCAATTTTACGTTGTGCCTCTGAGGAGAAGAATGGAGTGTATGGATTTAGAGGAGACGGCATGGTTTCTTGTATATACATCATTATGTGGGAAGACAGATCTTTTGTAAAGGGAAGTTGCAATTCAACAGGCAGTTCTTCAGTAAGGCGAAGGAAAATCACATGACTTCAGAGGGAAAATGAGGTCTGCGTTGTTTGCTTCCATTAGATAGTATTAGCTCACTGAAAAGTAAAAAACAATCAACAGAAAATGCTTCCATTTGGTCATTACTTTCTTGTAGCCTGCGCAGACCATGAAATACATTTTTAAGTCTCTA
Organism: Apodemus agrarius; assembly: GCA_964023405.1. Lineage (NCBI taxonomy): Eukaryota > Metazoa > Chordata > Mammalia > Rodentia > Muridae > Apodemus > Apodemus agrarius. The sequence goes on from OZ030028.1 coordinate 23,424,971, forward strand.
TTTTATCTGAATGCTATAAAACCGAGGTGTGGAAAAAAAACTAGATAGTAGGTCTTGCAATTAAAAAAGAGTTACGTATGCTCATGGGATAACTTCTAGTTTAACTTTTCTTTTATAGACTTTTATCATTATATAACTTACTTTATGTATATTTTACATTGTTTTTGTACGTGTGCATGCATATTTGCATGTGTGCATATATGTATACATATACATGTGTCCGCCTGGAGTGGATGTTGGGAATCATCCTTGATTGCTCTTACACTTTATTCATTGAGGCAAAGCTTGTCAATCAAACTCAGTGATTCTCTGGCTAGCATCACTAGCCAGCTTGCCCTGGGGAATCCCCTTTCTCCACCTTTAAGAGGCTGGAATTATAAGTAGCCACCATGCTCAACCTGGTATCTATGTGGTTTCTGGGAATCCAATATAGGTTCTCAAACTTTTGCAGAAACTGCTTTAATCACTCAACTATCTCCCTAGCCTATAAGTCTTATTATTTATAATAAGAGTTATAATAATAACTCTTTTATTATTTTATTATTTAAGAATAATTTATTATTATTATCATTATTATATAATAGTCATATACTCTTAATTCAACACATATAATGTATATACTTATAATTGATACAATTCCCCTTTGGTGTGCATAAGTGATTGGTTCTAGGATGCCCTCCCCTGTCCCATTTTTAAATACAGTCTCATGTATTTAGAGCTTACTTGAAGCTCACTGTGTAGGTAAGAATGACCTTGAATTTCTCCTGATTCTCTTGCCTCCACATCCTAAGTATTGGGGTGATAGGTGTGTATCACCATGCCAAGTTTATGAACTTCTAGAGACAGATCGATCCCCAGGTCTTTTGCACAATACAAAATCACTCTGCAAATTAGCTATACTCCAGTCCCAGGATCTCCTTTAAAACTAAAATCCGTGGATATTTGAGTCTTGCACTTGCAAAGAAACTTTATACATCCTCTTGGAAGTTGCTATTTAGACCAGGCTGTCTTTAGACTCACAGAAATCCACCTACTTCTGCCTCCTGTTTACTGATTAAAAGTGTGTACCACCAAGCTCAGCCTCCTATAGGATTTTTCTTGATGATTTATAATACTTTGTACAGCTTGAGTGCCCTTAAAGTGGATTTTGTACTGTATTGTTCAGAGAAAAATGAAAGTCTGAACCTGTTTAGTACAGATGTTAGTTTATTTTCATATTTATAGCTTGTGTGTGTGTGTGAGTGTGTGTGTACCAGTGCATGTGTATGTAAGTGTGCACATGTGTGCATGTGGAAGCCAGAGATTAACCTTAGGTTTCATCTTAAACTGGTTCCATCTTGTTTTTGGAGAAGGTTCTCTCAGTTGTCGTTGGGCTCTCCATTTCAGTCAGCATGGCTGACCAGCAAGCTCCAGCCATGCACTTGTCCTTGACACCTTCCTAGTGTGGGGATCTCAAGTGCATATCACTATACCTGGCTGTTTTCTCATGGGTTCTATGGGTTAAAACTCAGGCACTTCTGCTTACACAGCAAGTAATTTACCAACTGAGTTATCTGCCTAGCTCCAGAGGCACATATCAACTGTATAGTGGTCATCCGTGGTTAGCTGAATCCCTAAACATGAACTACATGGATACAGAGGGATAGACTGCACTTCTCATAAACAGCTCACTACAATCACATGCCTGTGTGTGAAGTCAAGCTCTGCCTAGTTTCAGAGCCCGTGTTCTATGATATTCTATCTCGGTTTGGTTTCTTTGTCTTTTATGCCAGGCCAGGGAAGGGCCTGATGAGAGTACTTTAAATCCTTGCCCACTAGTCTAGTTTCATTTCTGTTGTTATGATAAAATATCTTAACAAGAGCAACTTAGGGCAGAAAGGGTTTATTTGGCTTATAATTTAAAGTTATAGTCCACTTTTGCAAGGAAGTCAAGGCAGGAACTTAAATCATCATATTCACTAGGAATATTAGAGAGCAATGCAGGTATCTTTGCTTGATTTCTCTCACTTGCCCCTCAGCTGGTTTTCTTGTCCAGAATCTAGCCAGTAGGGTTGCCTATATCTGGGGGTGGGGGGAGTGGCAGGGCTTCCTAAACCAATTAACAATCCAGATAATTCCTCACAGACATGCTCACATGTCACCTCTTCCTAGATAATTCTTCAACAAGGGCACTCTCCTTAGATGGTTTTAGGTTGAGTCAAATTGATAGTTAAAACTAACCAGCACATCAACTCAGTCTGGGTCAGTAGTCCTCAAAGTTCTGGCTGGAAGTCTCATTGCCAAGGAGCTCCCAATATCATTAGCTGTATGACAGTGGCTCAGAGACACTGTATTGTTCTACTGTGAATATATTCTGATTAAATACCAATGCTCTTGGGTTTAGTTTCTCTGCTCCATTCACTAGTGTCTGGACACACAACATTCATTTCCATAATGTACCTTATTTCTCTAACCTCATTTTGGCTTGTAAACATATGATTATAACTTTCCCAATATTGACTGGGCACTAAATTTATGAGGCATGTGTAGGCATTAAGTAGAATTCTACTTTTTCTCTAGCAAAACTCTTCCATCATTTCTCAGGAAGTTGGTTGACCAGTTGACTATGTTAACCCAACTGTTTAAACCAGCACTTGGAAAATAGAGGTAATTAGTGTCTCCCGGGGTCAAATACTGTATACTAGAGTACATTGAGTCATTGGAACACCACCATCCCTAAAGGTTCTTGCTATTGAAATTACTTGAAAGGTGCAAAAGTATGTACCTCCTTTGGTTTATATAGTATTTTATTTTGTATGCTAACTTTTTAATTCTTCTTAATAGATGCACCATAGCAAATGGTCATGTTATGATGTTCAGAGTCTCCACTGAACAGTGTGAAAATTGGCAGGTTGTTAGGCATGTTAGAATGTTAACAGGTTTTGGGATAAGAAAAATTATGATCTTGGGAAAATATTATCATAGTCACCAAAGTTTAGTGTGTGTGTGTGTGTGTGTGTGTGTGTGTGTGTGTGATTTTTTGTTTAAGTGTGAAAAGCATTTTGCAGACCTGTTTAGACACTACATGTACAAGTCTTTTCATGCCACTCTTGGCTGTGGATAGATAGCATGGCACAGTATCTGTGAATTTTGAAAATGCAAGTAGGAATACAAAGCACAAATTATTTAAAAAATTAGAGATGTTCAAGTTTCATTTCTGCTGCTGTGATAAAAATGCCTTGACCAAACAAATAATCAAAACAAATCAAAACAAACAAACAACAAAAAACCACAAATTAGGTCAAGAGAAGTTTCTCTTACAGATCATCATGGCAGGAATTCAAAGAGTTATATCATATGCACAGTCAAAAATAGAGGAATATGAGTGCATACACTCTTATGTTATTGCTTGCTTTTACTTAGCTGTATTTCTCCACCATTATATAGCTCAGAACACTCTGCCTAGAGAATGGTGCTGCCCACAGTGGACTGGGTCTTCCCATATCCATTAGCTTAATGAAGACTAAAATGTAGACATTTCCATGAGAGCCAATGAGAAAGAGACAGTGCCATATCTGGTAAATTGAGCCTTTGAGATGCTGGGAAGGAGATATAAAGGTTTGCTTAGTTCCTGCAATAAACAAGTCTGATTTTGCCACTTGCCTGACTCCCGGAGTTGGTATTGTTGACTCTGTAACTTCTTACCCCTGCCCTCAAGGGTCTTGGTATGGGTTGCAAGCAACACACCACCATTTGAAACTCGGGCTCCAGGGGACCAAACACCTGCTTCTGGTTGTTATGTGCAGCTACACTCATGTACATAGATTCCATCCCTGTCCCTGAGAACACATAATCTACAAATAAGAAAAATCATTAAACTCTATTTTGGCTGATATTTTTTTCTTATGTTGAACTTCCATTGTGACTCTGCTCATATTTTTTATTTTTATCTTTTTTGTAGTTTTTTTGAGGCATGGATTATTTATAAATAGGTTTCTACATTTTCACGCATTTCTCTGGATATTGCATTATTATCAATTTAATTTAATTCCATAAGACTTTGGTGCATACTTAGCTTAGCTTCAATCATTTTATTTGTTGGTCTGTTTTTGTTGTTGCTGTTCTTTTGTTTTATTTATTTATTTATTTATTTATTTGCTTATTTATTTATTTTTGACACACAGTCTTACCATATAGCCCAGACTGGCCTCAAATTCTGGATTCTTTTGCCTTACTCTCCTGAATTTTGGTATTACAGATGTATCTATTACTACTTTTGTTGTGTTTTGTTTGTTTGTTTCTTTTAACCAGGGTCTTCTCTTTAATCAAAGATGGCCTGAAATTCCTAATGTTGCTTTGTCTTGCCCTGAACTTGAACTCAGTGTGATTTACCTGTCTTAGCCTATTGAGTACTGGAATGACAAATGTGTATAATCCTGCCTCGCAGTTATGAAGTTATCATACTCTACTTATTCTATTGTATTCAATCTGGTAAGGATACATTGTGCCTTGTAATAATCCAGCACCATCCCACAAATATCAGCTAATTCAGGGTGGCTGATTGTGTTGCTGTTGTTGTTGCTAATGATGATGGATGGTCATGATAATGACAGTGATGGTGATGATACAGACAGAACCCAGAGCTTCAGGGGTAAACAACTACCATTTTACTCTTTTTCCCCCCAATATTTGTTCTGTTATGCTACTTTGTTTTTCCTTTGTTTTTTCCTTTTCAAATTTGGCAGAGGGAGATAATTAAGATAATTAAGATGCAAAAGATTATTTGGGTATTTTTAGAATTTCACCTTGATTTTCCTATTGCTTTTTTGATCTTATTGTGTTTTGGTTGCTGGTGCTGAGGACTGGACACAGAATTTTGCCTTCTCCTACTGAGCCACGCCCCCAGTTCCTGACTGTGCGATTCTAGGCAAAGGCTCTACCTCAAAGTCAAACCCACGTTACTCACTGGAGGAGTCTAGGCAGAAGACACTCTATCCATGAGCCATGCCCCCAGTTCTCAAATTTTTAATAGTTGACATCAGTAAAAAATTATTCTTACATGCTAGTAAGTGATAAAAATTTAAAAACCACGTCTTGCAACCATTCACATATCCACTGCAGTTGAAATGTATTTAAAGGCGCTAACGGCTCCTCTTTCTTTGCCATGACAAATGTAATGTTGAAGCGTCTTCTGATTATGCAAATATGCTTCGAATGCAACAGAATGTTTTCATCTCAAGTATTCTGAAATAATGATGATGTTCTAATTAGGAGGAAATGTGCATTGTTAGAGCAGTAACCCTGTAGCTAGTCTGGATGACACGGAAAGGACATCCATAGCAGAAAAAGCGTTGGATATGTGCGCAGGTAGAGAAATGGGTCCCCTGGAACTGTGCTGATAACTTTTGCATGTGACTTCTCCTGGGGAGACCTCTACTCCATCTGGCCAGGGCACCAACAGTAGACCAAAGGAACAATTCTAACAAAATCCAACATGATGAACCAATTATTTTATTGGGATTATTTTTAGGAGTGTGGGTCAAGGGGTTACTTACCGGGCAGGGAGAAGTCTCTAGGAGACACATTTGTGAAAAAAACCCATCCTAGTGTGGGTAGTAAGTCAAGAAAGATGCATCCCTGGAAGGCCCTACATGGCTAAGAGGTTGGTCAATAAGATTGATAGTTTCCTCTAGGCACATCTGCCTGTCAGAGTTCCCAGAAATTGTTTACACACATGAACACACACACATACGTACCCACTTACGCATCACAAAGAGGAAAGACAGTGTTCCCAAGAGTAGAAGGGGCCTAGTAAGCCGCATAAAGAGATTTTTAAATCCCCTTGCCTCATGAGTTCTGATCCTTAACAAGGTCATTTACTTAGTCTTTGCCTTTCAAAGAGACTGTACAGTCTCTTCTGAAAGAGTTCTGTTTTGTTGCCACTAGCGCTGGTTGGGAGGGAATCCCAGTCTTTGTGCTAAAGGATGCTTTGATAAGCTTATCTGGACATCTGTCCTTCATTGGGTGTCGGCTATACTCCACATCCACCGATGTGGTTGTCCTGATGGTTAGCAAGATTAACACACGGAAGAGATTAAAGCGGCACACATCACCTAGGAGGTCTCAATAAATATCTCCTTTTGTTGGTATGCGTGCTATCAACTTGCTGACACACTTATTGTAATGAGGCAACATTTCCAAATTGAGGGAAAAAATAAATATATTATCAGATAAGCTGGTTATAATTAAATTTCAAAAATATGTAGTAAAATAATGAGCATTTTCTTGCTCTCTGGAACATTTACTTTTCATTTCTTAGAGTGCTTACATGTATGCATGTATGTACCCACATGTGTATGTGTGTGTGTGTGTATGTGTGTTTGTGTGTGTGTTGTGTGTACATATGTGAATGTATAAGCACAGGTTCAGGTTTACATACATGTGTCTATCTCAGTCTCACCATAGCTAGACTTTACAAATGCAAACCACCACATAAGGGTTTTGTTTTTATTTGTTTTGTGTGTGTGTGTGTGTGTGTGTGTGTGTGTGTGTTTGGTTTTTTTTCAAGACAGGGTTTCTCTGTGTAGCCCTGGCTGTCCTGGAACTCACTCTGTAGTAGACCAGGCTGGCCTCGAACTCAGAAATCCACCTGCCTCTGCCTCCCAAGTGCTGGGATTAAAGGTGTGTGCCACCACCACCCAGTGGGTTTTGTTTTTAAAGGTGGGTTCTAGAGATTGAACTAAAGTCCTCATGATTGTAGGCTGAGCTATCTCCCCAGCCTTCTTAGTTGTTGTTTGATAAGAGATAAGCTACTAGGGTTAAAGAGAACTTGGATAGCTGAAAGATTCTTCAACATGAAACAAAGCCCTGAAGCTAGTTTAAAGCTCACCTACTGAATCATAACCAGGGTCTGTTGTCTCAGAGACAGGAAGGGGTATGAATTTTTTCCAGTGCATGTTTTGGTAGGAGTGTATAGAACTCATTCAAATTGCTACAGCAAAGGGAAGTTTATTTCCTGGAACTTTTACAAGTGAACTGCTGTGTTCTGGGGAGACAGCCTAGACACGAGTCTACTCATCCCAGAGAGGGAACCCACAAAAGAAATGATTGCACCAAAGTCCAACTGGGTGAACCAATAAGTTTATTGGGGTTGCTTACAAAAGAAATGGAAAAAGTTATCTGAGAAATGTTGCTGAAATGTTCCAATTAAGAGAGATAAAAAGGTTGATACTGACTGCTATTCTCATTAAGTGGGATCCAGTGGAGAATTTAACCTACAGTGTACAGACAGAGGATATGCTATGCATTTCACGGCAAGAATTCTGGCTCTATTTTGAACGTAAAAAAAACAAGGACAAGTTTAGAAGCAGCAGCAGAGGAAGTGACAATGTTGTTAGTGACTCTTCTCACTGCTGTGATAAAATAGGCAGTGAATGCAACATCAGAAGGGTTCATTTGACTGGGGTGGTGGTGGTACACATCTTTGATCTCAGCACATGGGAGGCAGAGGCAGGTAGACCTCTGAGTTCTACAGAATAATTTTCAGGACACCCAGGACTGTTAAGAGAAACCGTGTCACAAACCAATAAACAAAGAAAATGAAATAAAATAAAAAAGGAAAGGAAAGATAAAAAGAGAAGGGCTTATCTGTGCTCACAGTTTCAGGGGGTACAGTACACCATGGTGAGGCAAGCATAGCAAGAAGAGCGTGAGGCAGCAGGTCACATGTCATCCACCATCAAGAAGCAGAGAGATGAATGTCACTGCTTAGCTTACTCTCTCTTGATTTCTTCAATCTGTGAGTTGAGCACAGTCCTTGGAATGTTGGCTGGTCCTTCCATCTCAATTACCCCAATCTAGAAACCCTCTCCAAGACATATATATCCACAGGTTTGCAACCTATGGGATTCTAGATGCTGTCAAATTAGCCATCACTATTACCCATCATAGGTGTAACAGAATGGAATAGATATAAGGAGAGGCCAGACTGCAGATTCAGTGAAGGAGCATAGTCTCCATGATTGAAGGGTAGGCCTGATTGTGGAATGACAAAAAACAAAGCCATGAACATCTTCAGATAGTTGGTCAACAAAAATGCAATCAACGAAAATAGATGCTGTGGGCAGAGTGGAAGTGGGTGGGGAGCAACAAGAAGTCAAGCATGGATGTGTAAATTTATAAGAGGAGCCCAAATTAGAGTTGCATGATTAGGGTTAGTTTGCTGTCTGGGGTTAGGGTTAGGTCATAATTAGAGTTACTTCAGGTTCTGACTAGGGTAAGGATTAGGAATGTGGTTTGGGTAAGAGTTATGGATTTGACTTACTGAAGACATTTAAAACTGGAAGGTAGGGAGATAGTACGCTCAATAAAGTTCTTGATGTACCAGTATAAGATGTATCAGTTCAGTTCCCAGAACCTAAAATGGAGTCTGGTGAGGATCATATTGTAGTGACAAATTTTGGAGATTTGGTTTCTTTTTAAAAAAAAAACTAGAAATATTATAAGAATAGATTTTTGTTTTAGTACAAGGTGTGGGGATACGGGGCTGCTTCAGACTTCTGATTTGGTGGAACAGCCCAAACTCTCATCTGGACAAGGTTTTATAGGAAACAGCAAGCAAGGGGTGGGGTATCTAGCCTGACAAGCATCTAATTGGGGGACTATTGTTGTCCTTTAATATAATTGGCTGGTGCTAGGAGACAAGCCATGAACTTAACTTCTGTTTTTCTCCTGATTGGGTTGCTAGCCTATGCATATCTTTTTCCCTCCATTTAAACCCAAACTTCATATAAGTACTGGCAAGGGGGTGGGATCCACTGGACCACTCTATTTTTTCCAATGTGCCCATATTAGATAAATCTCTTTCCTCTTATTTGTTATTGTGTCTTCAACTGGACTGTGGAGGATGGATCCGGTTTGTTAGAGCACTGCCACCACTAATGCTCTGATCCTAACTTCAGATGAGAATTCACAGCTGATCATATTCTAGTCTGAAATCTTGCCATTATTTCTTCTAACTATAACAGAAACCATTTTCGAGCCTAAGGGAATCTATACAGCATCAAGAGAGATGTGAAGAATGTGGCAGTCTAGAAAACAAGTAAAGAGACTGAAGATTTGCAGCCTGATGTTTATATCCTCCCTTATCCCATGTGATTGACTGATCCTACACAATACATTAGTAGCTAGAGTAGAAGCCACCATTAATCTGACACAGCTCTTCTGGAAAGTTCTTATGTGTTTGTTCTACATGGCTTCTTTAAGAAGGCTCACGTGCTTGTTCCATGAATAAGGATATACTATCCTCGCCCCTCCACCCAGATTAACTTATTCATGATTGTAAACTGGAAGGAATAGGTGGAAGATAGCTGATTTTACACTGAAGTGAGCATATCTTTCTGACACCATTCTGTGAGATCAGAGATAGAAGAATAACCTGCTCTTTGTTCTTCAAAGCGTCACTGTAGAAGGCATTTATCTTCCCATAAAACATGGATGAGACTTGATCTGCTATTGCCACTCTGTCTTTGGAGACAGATCTTACAAAAACTGGCTGAGGATTATCAATTTTCCTGATACAGCAAATAAGGCTTGTAAGAAAGGCTGAGCTCTCCCGAGAACTGCCTACGATGGCTATTTCTTGTTCTGTGGCATTGTTTATCTGATCGCTAGATGATGTCTTATTGATACCCCTTCTGATGATGGAGTTAAAGCTACAAAGGATTGGCTTCTGTGAGCAGGCTGTGATGTGTTAACTGAGAAATCTATGTTCCTGGGACAGGTAAACAGAATGTGGAGAGAGACATCAAGGACAACATAAAAGAAACCAGTTTGTCTTCAAGCATACCAGAATATCATTAGTAGTGTTAGGGATTGGTGCTTGCCAGTGGGGTGGGTCTCAAGTTGGACTGGTTATTGGTTGGTCATTCCCTCAGTCTCTGTTCCATCCTGTGCCTAAATTTCTTGTAGACAGTATACATTTTGGGTTGCAAGTTTTGTGGGTGGGCTGATGTCTCTATCACTCTACTGTTTGGCTAAAGAGGCTATATCCATCAGAGGCTTGGACACCCACAGCCAAGGAGTAGATGGAGGTTGGGGACTCTTATGGAAGAATAGGAGGAAAAATTGCAGGTCCTGAAGGGGATAGGAACTCCACAGTAAGAACAACAGAGTCAACTAACCTGGATCCTTGGGGCTCTCAGAATCTGAACCAAAAAACTTACATGGGCTGGGTCTTAGGCCTCCCAGCTCATATGTAGTAGTTGTACAGCTTGGCCTTCATGTGGGTCCTGAACAATGGAATGGGGGCTATCCAAAAGCTGTTGCCTGTCTGCAGGGTATGTTCTACTAACTGGGCTGCCTTGTCTAGCCTCAGTGGGAAAGGAAGCACCTAGATTCACAGAGAATCTGAAGTGCCTGGGTTGGGGGTACATGCAGGATGGCCCCACCTGCTCCAGAGAAAAGGGGATGGGGATGAGGATGGGAGAAGGATTGTGGGAGGGGCAACTTGGAGGGGCCAGTGAGAGGGATGTAAAGTGAATAGGTAACAAAAAAAAATTTTAAAGAAGCCCGTTTAGAAAACAAACAAAAACAACAACCACCACCAATGGAAATCTTTCCCTACCTAGGTTTGTCAGACCACTTTGCAGGAGAGACATCACTGAGACAATGATGGATTCGTGATGGGCAGGACCACACCATACAGCACATCTTAGCCATGCATATCTTTTGCTCTCTATTTAATCTTAAACCCCACACAGGAAACACAAAGATGAACTTCAGCAGTCATTGGTCTTCTTTGTCTAATACATCTCCTCCTTTTCCCTTTGTCTGTCACATGCTTCTTTAATTGGCTTGTTAGAGACCCATGACCAAGCCTGGCTTATTCAGGCTGCTAGGACATAGGCTCTGACCCTAACAAATATGCTAATACAAGTTTAATGACTTTATGTTTAATCGCAGTGTGCCAACTACTGCCCCCTCTCGGCTGAATACTTTAACTGTAATAATTACGAAGGCCTAGTAATAGTGGCATTTACTTCATTATGGGTACCCAAGGGATCATTAAGGAAAGGACTCTTTCCAGGTGTTTATTTAGAGAGTTCAGCTGACTGTTGCTTCAGAGCGTCCTGGGTTCTTTCATCATTGTCTTAATGAGACTCACCCCAGAACTTCGGAGAAGAGGGTTAATGATTCAGAGTTGATTTGGGAATGAGAGGGACACGAAATAGTTACAGAGAGAAAGTGTAGGGGGTGGAGTGGAATGCGCTTGAACCTCAGCTGTTACCTTAGCCTTGGAGTCTCAGTTCTGTGGGGATGTGCTGGAAAACACACACTTCGGACTCTGCTGTGGTTGTGAATCTTGACTGTCAGCTCAGTGCGATTTAGAATTGAAAGGTCACAGATACAATAGAGGACATCAAGACAGAGACTGGTCCTTCACTCCACAAGATTTATTTTAAGCAAGAGAGTGTTTAGCAGGGTCCAGTGAAGAGAGAAGGGTATTTCAGACCACCTTCAAGCGGATACTTGTCCCTTCCGGAGGACCCTGCTATACCACTCCTGGGTTGATACCCAGAGGATTCCCCAGCATGCAATAAGGACACATGCTCCACTATGTTCATAGCAGCCGTATTTATAATAGCCAGAAGCCCAGATGTCCCTCAGTGGAGGAATGGATACAGAAAATGTGGTATATTTACACAATGGAATGCTACTCAGCAATTAAAAACAATGAATTCATGAGATTCTTAGGCAAATGATCATCCTAAGATCTGGAAAATATCATCCTAAGTGAGGTAACCCAATCACAAAAGAACACACATGGAATGCAGTCACTGATAAGTGGATATTAGCCCAGAAGCTCTGAATACCCAAGACCTAATTCACATATCAAATCATTCCCAAAAAGAAGAAAGGAGAGGTCCCTGGTCCTGGAAAGGCTTGAAGCAGCATTGTAGGGGATTAGCAGGACAGAGAAATGGGAAGGGGTTGATTGGAGAACAGGCAGAGAGAGGGAAGAGGGCTTATGGGACTTATGGGGAGGAGGGAACCTGGAAAGGGAAAATCATTTGGAATGTAAACAAAGAATTTAGAAAAAAAAGAGGATGCTTGAAGGCATTTGGAAGTATTTGGGTGGAAGAGGTCAGCATTTGTACCATGGGAAAGTGAGGAAGTACTCTAAAGAACCTAGGGAGGGATGGAGGAGAGGAACCTTAGTTGTATTCACTGGATTGGGGTGTAGCTTTTGTGGTGTCTAGTGTCCTCATTCCCTGTTGTTCCCTGTTATTGTCCTAGAATCTGAATATCTAGAGAGTTTCCTTTACAAACTCAAATCAGTTGTTTCCCCTCTCCCTGTAGCAGCAGGGACCCTAGAATCCTATAATAAAGAGACAACTACTTTGTCTCGGGAATTTATCATTGCTTTTCTGAAGTCCAGGTGCTGAACGAGCTTGTTACAAACTCACAGACACATTCATAGTGGGGGGCCTGCTATTATCTGTACAACCACAGGAAAATGCGATCTGATTAGCCTATGGCACAAACCTAACAAGAATCACCATGGAAACAGACTTCTGGGCATGTCTGCAAAGAAGTTTTCTAGATTGGATTAATCGAAGTGGGAAGACCCACTCTGATTGTGGATCATCCCACAGCCTGGCATGAATTAAAAGAAGGCAGAGAGCTTAGCACTAACATTCACCCCTCTCTGCTTCCTGACTGTGGATACAGTGTGATACAGCCTGCCCCATTCACACTCAGTCGTGGCCTCTTACCTTCCCTGCCTTGATGGACTATATTCTGGAACTGTGAGCCCAAGAAAGCTCCTATTTCCTCATGTCTCTTTTATATATATATGTGTGTGTGTGTGTGTATATATATATATATATACACATATATATATACACACATATATATATACACATATCTATATATATGTGTGTGTGTGTGTGTGTACACACACACACATATATACACACATATATATACATATATATGCATATGAGATAAAGGGCTGGGGATTTTTCTCTCCCTCTCTCCCTCTCTCTCTGTCTCTCTCTGTCTCTCTTCCTCCCTCCCTCTCTCTCTCTCTCTCTCTCTCTCTATATATATATATATATATATATATATATATATATATATGTGTGTGTGTGTGTGTGTGTGTGTGTGTGTGTGTGTGTATGTATGTATGTATGTATGTATGTGTATATATCACGTGTAGTGCACATGCTACAAGGAGAGAGAAACAATTCAAGTGAGTTTGTAAACTCTCTAGATATTCAGACACTAGGTGTCTTAGTTAGGGTTTCTATTCCTGCACAAACATCATGACCAAGAAGCAAGCTGGGGAGAAAGGGTTTATTCAACTTAAAGCTCCAAATTGCTGTTTATCATCAAAGGAGGTCAGGACTGGGAATCAAGCAGGTCAGGAAGCAGGCCATGAAGGAATGTTTCTTACTGGCTTGCTTCCCCTGGCTTGCTCATCCTGCTCTCTAACAGAACCCAAGAATACCAGCCCAGAGATGGTACCACCCACAAGGGGCCCTCCCTCCTTGATCACTAATTGAGAAAATGCCCCACACCTGGATCTCATGGAGGCACTTCCCCAACTGAAGCTCCTTTCTCTGTGACAACTCCAGCCTGTGTCAAGTTTACACACAAAACCAGCCAGTACACTAGGAGAATAACAATGAAGCTAGATACCCCAGGTGTCAAAATCCTAAGGTACAATGTACCCCAATATACTGAATACACCTGTCTCGTCCCTCCATCTATCCCTTCCTCCCTTGCTCTTTTAGATTTCTTCCTTAGCTCCCCACAACACACACACACACACACACACACACACACACACACACACCAATAATTAGTTAAGGATATGAATGTGTAGACAGATGCTAATTCCCAGACTTATAGCTTCTCTATCCAACAGACTGAGTGAGTAGGTCTAGAACAATTCAAAGCCAGACAACCAACAGAGATGGAGAGGATGAGTCTTGGAAGTCAGTCTGACATGTGCAGATATCGTGGGTGAATCCAGAGATTCTGGAAGAGCACAGAGAAGGCTTGCCCTCAAGACCACAGTGTGCCAGCTCATAAATACTCTTTTGATGGATTTATAGGTTGTTTTTTGTTTGTGTGTTTTGTTGTTGTTGTTGTTGTTGTTTTTCTCTAGAGCCTAATCTATATCTTCACAGTCCATGTGATTAAACACATTGAGAAACATCTTTGTGTGCATGAGAGTGTGCATGTGATAGTATATTGGAAGGCAGGCATTATATCAACTATGAACTAGGATACAAGGATATTGTTATCATTACCGTAATTGTTATTATTATGATGGGTTGATTACAGTCATCAGCTCTTAAGGGTGGTACTTGAATGCACTTCTTAGAATAAAAGTGAGATGAGGGACTCAAATACAACTCCAATTACACATAATCAATAATTGTCCAGACCAGAGCCCAGAGTGTGAATCAACTAAAATGAAACTAGAAAGACCATTCAGATAGTTGCTAATCAATTTGCTCCTGGGAAACAAGGGCAACAAATCCATAATTTTATGTTGTTGGTTCTTTTGTAAGAAACTATTAGATCTGAGCCTGTCTGACCTCTACCTCTTTCATTTAATAGCTGTTAGAACTGTTGGTTCTGAGGATACATTTGTTATTCATTCTTGAACTTTTGCAGTGCTGGGGATCAAAGTCAAGGTCTTCTGCATGCTAGCAAGCTCTCTAGCACTGAGCCAAGCCCCAGCCCATCATTCTGAATCAGTGTAAACATTTTGTCAGTCAGCCATGCCCCAGTCACACACTGGAGGAATCTAGTCAGATACTCTACCATTAATGCATGCCACTATCTTTTATTTATTAGGGGATTTTAGTCATTCATACTCTCTACCTAGCTATAGTCCTAGCCCCTCCCTGGGGGATTCTAGGCAGAGCTCTATCACTGAGCCACGCCCCCAGCCCCCTCCCTGGGGGATTCTAGGCAGGGGCTCTACCACTGAGCAACGCCCCCAGCCCCTCCCTGGGGGATTCTAGGCAGGTGCTCTACCACTGAGCCATACCCCTAGCCCCTCACTGGGGGATTCTAGGCAGGAGCTCTACCACTGAGCCATGCCCCCAGCCCCTCACTGGGGAATTCTAGGCAGGTGCTCTACCACTGAGCCACACCCCCAGCCCCTCCCTGGGGAATTCTGGGCAGGTGCTCTACTATTGAATCATGACCTCAGCTCCTTACAGGCAGATTCTAGGCCAAACTTCTACCACTACACTATACTGCCAGCCCTGTTTACTCTTCTTTAAGCTCCAAATCAAACATCTAAGGCCATTGAATTTATTGTTGCTAGAGATATGATCTCACTAGCTTGCCCAAGCTAGCCTCAAACTCACAATCCTCTTCTCTCAGCATCTGGGCATTGTGGGTATTCACCACTATATAGAAACCACAAAGTCTGTTTTTTCTTTCTTCTTTTTAGTGTTGTGTATGGCCTTCTGTCCTGGATGGACTCCTCTATTTTTATCAAGTTACCCTCAATTAAATAATTCAGAGAAGCAGTTCTTAGGATGGATTAATTTCTCTTACCCCGTGGGGCATTTAGGGACTAAAGACTATCTCTGCCAGGTTTCATCGCCTTGAGCTAGAAACCCCGAGAATGCTTTCCTCTTGGGGGGTGACCTACCAATGACAGTTCATAGCTCATGCCTGAATATGTGGCTATGTGAAGAACAGAAGTGTAGTATGAAAGCTGTGTATGGAATTATCTGGGTTTGTGGTTGGATAGGTAAATAAGAGGGAAGGAGAAGGAGGTGTCAAAGATGACCAATAGGATGTCGGCTGGTACCTTCAACTGAACTGGGGCTCATGAGGGGAGAACAGAGCTGAGTGAAATGAAGATACTTAGGTGTAGACAGACTTCCCCCTTTACTTTACATTAAAACGATGACATAGAAATTATTGGCAATGTCAAAACTTACTTGTAAGTGATCTAAATTGATGGACAGCACAATTAAGGGTTGCAGAAGATTGTATAACCTGGTCATCCTGAAGATAAAGCCTAGATTTAGTCACAAAAAAAGATGGTGAGCACCTGTCCTGTCTGGTATAACATGGAGGGTCTTGAGATTACTTGTTTTTCTTTCAATGCACAGGGGAGCAATTTCACATTTATGGATCAACCCTGTTTAATTAGAAACATTGTGAGCTCACAGTTTAACCAGAAAAATATTTGGAGGTGTAGGTTGGCTATAATAAGTTAGCTATAGTTATGTTATCTTTTGTTTGTTTGTTTGTTTATTCAGTTTTCACTTTTGCAAATCTTAGGTGTATGGGAGATGCAGGTGGTACAGACACATATATGGAGGCCAGAGGTCAATATTGGACATCTTTCTCCATCATTTCCTTTCTTACGTTTTGATCATCTCTCACCTGAACCTATAGGTCATTGATTTGGCAAGATGAGCTAGAGAGAGAGAGTCCCAGGGATGGAATTTTAAGGGTGCGTTATTAGTGTGCCTGACTTTTGAACATGAATGGGTTCTGGGGATCTGAACTCGGGTCCTCGTGCTAGCATGAAAGGCACTTTACTGACTGAGCTATGAGCCCCGTCCTTCCAGCCACATTTCCAAGAGGTGGGTCAAGATGACTAGTGGTACATTTATTATGTAGTAATGGCGCTGGCATTACTGATTCAATTCAATTTCATTTGATTCTTTCACTTGATCCTTTGGCTGGCCTGTGAGTAAAAACCTGAATATTTGTTCATATTGCTTATTGTCCTCAGACAAAGGCCTCTTCAATTCACAGGGCCACCAGTAATGTAGCAATCCATCTCCCGTCTGCTCTGTATGTATCTTGGCTGATATCTATTCAGGCATTTATTTTAGATGGCAAACTGAGGGTCCCTTTGAGTCTGGGCTTTTGAGATCCAAATTGGTAGCCTTGGAAAATTATTCTTGGAGAAAGGTCTGTTGAGGGCTCCTGTCATCTTGAAGAAGAGGTACAGAGAAAAAAAAATAAGAAAGAAAAGCTTACAAAACCTTCAGAATCCTCTTTTATCTACAGAATTACCAAAAATGTTCTCAGAAGAATGGCCCGTGCAGACCCACCTGACATTTCTGTAGTAGGAGTAATTTATGGTTATTTCTACTTTCTCTGTTTGAATCCGTGTGGGACCCAGCAGAATCATTTTCCACTGAGTGGATATGATGAGATTTTGAGTGAGACACAGAAGCGAAGGAAATGAATACATCAGCTAGGTGCCGGTAAGAGGGGTCAATCTGCTTTTGAAGGGGACATTCTGAGATGAGGCCTTGGTAGGGGAGGGGACATTTTGAAATGCAAATCCCCACCAGTGTCTGTGTATGAGAGCTTCCAGAGCGACACAGTGAGTACACGGACTTGAGCTGGGCGCTGTTTCAAGTACCCTGTACCTTTCACACTGTGTAATGCCTTTGTTCCTGTTGTCCCAATCAATCAGGAAATGGTCAAACAGGGTGATGCCACGGTTACTTTTCTCATTATTGACACAAACAGCTTAAGAGGGGAGATATTTCCTTTGGCTGTGACTGCAGGTGTGTCCAGCCTGAAATCCACAGGCCACATGAAGCAAGGATGGGTCAGGGAGAGCTGTGAATGCAGCCTAACACAGACTCCTAAACTTAACTCTTCAAAAGCCCAGAGAGGCTTAGCAAGATGGCTCAGTGGATAAAAGCACTTAACGCCACTGAGTTGGGAATCCCAGAACCTAAGTGGTAGAGAGAAATGGCTCCTTATGTGCATGCACACGCACACACGTGTGCACACACAAACACATGTGCACACTCACAACCAAACCATACATAAATAAACAAATGTAAAATTTTTAAATAGACTGATATGGCAGAATGAGATTATTTGACCACAGCTGGGGAAGCAGAGAGAGGAGGATCTCTGGGAGTCACTGTCACTGTCACTGTCACTGGCAGCCAGCTGAGCTTAGTCAGGGAGTGGGAGAGCTAGATCCCAGTGAGAGAGATCCTCTCTTTAAAAAGGTGGATGGTGCTTATGGGAAGGCTATTCTTGAGCACACACACACAATGTGTGTGTGCACATGTATTTGCACACACCCACACTCATCCACACATATACAAGTAAGCATGCTCATATATATGTATACATATATATGTACATAATTTTAAAAATTGAACAGAAAATTCTAAAGTAAAGTAATAGTTACCTAAAACATGTGATTTTTGTTTTGTGATTTGATCATGTAGTCTTTTGAGCATGAAACTTTCTAATTCTAATCTCATTTCCTAATACGAAGACACTGAGCACACCTGGTGGAAGATAAGTCTGTCAAGAGCAGAAGGCATGGTGGAACAGCTCAGTCTATCGTGGTAGGAACTTAACAGCTAGTTACATGTTTGCAGCAGGCAGAAAGCAAACACAGGACAGGAAGTTACAATTCTCAAGACTGCTCCCTCGTAGCTTATACCCCAAAAGCTGCACAGCATCCCAAACCAGGCCAACAGCCAGGGACCAAGCATTCAAACACACACATAGAAGGGGAGTCTCGTTTTGAATAAATGACTTGACTGAGCTCTTGTGATGAGCTAGCAAGCGGGCACAGATTTGAACACATGCTGCCTCAAGGGCCAGTGGTGTGACATCCTGAGATCTCCTCTTTGTGCATAGGCTGGAACATATACAAAGTGCATATCAAATCAGTTCCTCAACCTGATAAAAACCACTGTCTCTTCCTGCCTTTGAAACAATACCATATATGAGACTAAGAGAACTTTAGTTTTATAATCTTTAGAGATTTGTTTTAAAGTGTGGTAGTGGTAGTGGTGGTGGTGGTGGTCATGGTGTATATGTGTGTGTGTGTGGTGTAGTATGTGTGTGTTATGTGTGTGTAGTGGCTGTGTATATGTGTGTGTATGGTATGTGCATATAGTATGTATGTGGTGTGTATGTGTATAGTATGTATGGTATGTGTGTATATATGGTATGTGTGTGTGGTCTGTATGTGGTGTGTGTGGTGTGTGTGTATAGGTGGTGTGTATGTGTCTGTGAAGTATGTATGGTATGTATATATATATATATATATGTATATATATATATATATATATTTAGTATGTGTTTTGGTATGTATGTGCTGTGTGTGGTATGTGTTTGTGTGTGGTATGTGTGTATGGTAGTATGTGTAGTATGTGTATATGTATGGTATGTATGTGTATGGTATGTATGTGGTGTGTGTGTGTGTGTGTGTGTGTGTATGTGTGTATGTGTCTAGTGCCCCTAGAGGCCAGGAAGTGGAATCAATTTCTCTGGAACTGGAACTGGTGTGAATGCTTAGAACTAAACTCTTAACTACTGAGCTATCTCTCCAGCTCCAGGAGAGATATAGTATAGTATATACTATATCCAGGAGAACCTCTATTATGTTAATGTTTCAAATATATTAATTATAACAACAGGGAACAGGTTGATGTTTAAGTATATAACCATAGTCAGGTCCTTAATATATTAGTTCATATTCATTTGAGTTTTCTTTCTTATCCTCTCCTACGACTTCCCGAGTATCTGGATTATTTGTCAGTTTTACTTATTGAACCTCAGGCTTCCTGAATGTTAGGTAAGCACTCTAACAACTGAACTACACACCTAGTTTCTCACATTGTTGAATTAATTAACGTTTTAAAAAATCATAAGGATTGGACCTAGGACCAGGCAAGTCCTTTACCACTGAGATACATCCCCCCACCCTTCCACCTCCACTCCACCCATGGCTTAACTTTGAGACAGGGCCACGCTAAGTTTGTCAGCCTCGGCTTGAACTCACTCTGTGACCTAGGCTGACGTGACGCTGGGAGCTTCTGCCTTAAACTTCTGAATAGTTCAGATTACAAGTGGGTGTCACCATTCCTGGCTTAATGGATGCTTTTGAATAAACATGAGTTGTTCACCAGCTAGTTCAAGAAATTTGTTATTTTTAATTATGAAATTGCCCAAGCTCTGCCAGTAGATGTTAGGAACCCACCTGCATTTCCTATGTGTTTTATGCAGCTTATGAGACTACACATGTTAAGAAGGTGAGGTTGGTGATGATGAATCATAACCTATGTTATGTATCCTAACACGTATAATGTCGCCTTTGCAAAACATAAAAGTGCGAATGTGTGCGTTTGGAGGTCAAAGGTCAAGGACAGGAACCATGCTTAATCTCTCAATTAACAGTATTCTTTGTGGCAGGGACACTCAATCAAATCCAGAGCTCACTGATACGGTTTGTCTCACTAGCAAGCTTGCTCTGGGAATCCTGTTTGTACCATCTGGGGTTGGAAATACATTCCCACCTGCCATTTTCCTGGGTTTCTGAGGATCTGAACTGTGGTCCCCATGCTTGCCCCACAAATACCTAACCTGCTGAGCCATCTCCCCGGCCACCTCAAATTATTTTTAAGCAGAAAAGTAAGAAATCCCAAAGGGCACGGGGCTCCCCAGACGATTGAGGTGGGGGGTTGTCGGGGGCAGAACCAACGAGCTTTATAATGGGAATGACTTAAATGGTGGAGTGATCAGCTCTTATCTCCAGGTTTACAGAAATGAAATTAAACTTGGGCTTTCTATTGAAAAACAATAAGTAAATTGAAGGCCAATTATACCAGCTCATCAAGGGGGAAAAATACCCGGGAGCCGAGCTGTAGAGGAGTTTTGCATTTCTGAGTGAAACGACTTTTCAGATGAAAGAGCTTATTACAAGAAATTGAGAACATCTGGACCATCAAAGACAGAATGTAGTGAATAATTGGACAATCACAGACTGGCATCCACTTGAATAAGAGGCATTGCCTCGCTTCCCACCAGGGAAAGTGCTCAAAATTCCTCATCAAAGAAGTTAAGCCTGACTCTTAAAACAGGATTTTTAAAAAATACCTGGTTGTGATTTGGTTATGAAAGAAATCTATTTCTGGAAATTTGGCTCCATGGGGATATTCTTGGAACTTAAACCAGGGCAAAAGTGTGGAAATACCATTGGGTCTCCCCTCTATGTCTCTCTCCCTGGTATCAGTCTTACTGTGTGGACAACAGATATGGACAGGCACACTTTCATAGCATGTCATATGATGTCCCTCTCTCTGCCTTTACTCTCTTTGACCTCTTCAACAGAGCCTTTAACTTTATTTTTGATATGTGTATATGTATGAATGATGTATGTATGTATGTGTGTATGTATGTATGTTTGTGTATATATGTGTGTATATATGTATGATGTGTGTATATATGGATGTGTGTATGTGTGCATGTATGTATATGTGTGTATGTGTGTATTATGTGTGAATATGTATGTATGTGTGTGCATGTATATATGTGTGTGTATGTATGTGTGTATGTGTGTATGTATATATTTGTATGTGTGTATATGTATGTATGAGCATGTATATATGTGTGTGTGTATGTGTGTGTGTATATATTTGTATGTGTGTGTATGTATGTATGTGTGTATGTGTATGTGTATGTGTGTGTATGTATGCATGTGTGTATATATGTATGTTTGTGTGTATGGGAGAAAGAGAGAGAAAGAGAGAGAGAGAGAGAAAGCAGTATTCATAAACGCCATTAAAGATTCCCCTAGAGCTGGTGTTAGGAACTGAACTCAGGTCCTCTGGAAGAGCATCAAGTGCTCTTAACCTCTGGGCCATCTTTCTGGCTCCAAAGACAGCTTTTTGAACCATGGGTCATGGACTCACAGAAGTTGCACAGAAGTTGAGAGCAGTGAAAGATTATTGAATGAATAATGAATGATGATTATTAAACACCAAATATACAATGACTCCAACATGTCATACTGTGTGGTGTAACTGCTGTCTTGGTGTGGCGTGCACAACTGAGCATATATTACACATTTTACACCATCACACCACACACACACAATGCTGACAAAGCTGCCCAAAATGCCTTGTCTGGGATTTGAGATTGTTATATGTTATGAATTATTATGCATGTACACATTATTTTCTGATAGAAACAAAATGGTTTCATTCCAGAACCCACACATATAAATATTTTTTGCTTTGATTAAATCTTCAATATAGATTTATCAAATAGTGTTTGAATGTTAGATGCCAAAATTGTTGATATGGCCAGTGAGAGGGCTAGAACATAAAGTGACTTGTCACCAAGCCTGAAAATCTGTTTGATCCTTGGGACTAACATGATGCAAGCAGAGAACTGAAGGCCCTAAAACTACGCTCTTTGAACTTCCACACGTGGAGACAAACATGCCCACAGGAATGAGAAAACCAAAAAGGAAGAAAAGTTATCGACATGCATTTCATAAAAGAATCACTCCATGAATTTGATTTAGCTTTAGGACAGAATTTCCTACAGTTTCTGAAATTGCCCCAAACATTTTGTGATACATACTTAATTGAAATAGGTTTCTCAGTATCGAAAATTAGAAAATCAAAATATGGACCAGCTCTGAAAAAACACTGAAGGTCCTGCAGTATCAAGTAGTCAAGATGTAACCCTTCCTGTAACCATTAAAAAAAAAGGCATGACACATCAAAACCAAGCAAATCAGTTTTTTAAAGATCTCTAGTGAATGGTAGAACTACACGGAGGCCAAAGAACCATTTTTTAAAATAAATTTTTTATGGTTATAATCAATTAATGGGTAATTTTTAATATGTATTTCATAAATCTATATACCCAGAGTTCTACACAAGTTTCTTAGGAGTCAAGTGGTCACCACTGGAATATTTTTAAGAAAACTTGATTTCAAAGCTCACTCCATTAAACTCTGACAAGTGTGATGGTGAGATGGTTTCAGGAGAAGGGAACATGTTGCCAGTCCTGATGACCTGAGTTCAGTACCCAGGATTGATACAGGCTGTCTTTGACTCCAGTCTCTCTATTGCACACATATGCATGAGCATGAAGAAATGGAAACGGAAGAAAACCCTACAAGTGCCCACAGCAATTTGGAATGTAAGTGGCCCCAATGATTCCTGTGTTAAAGATTTTGGCCTATGGTTGGTGCTACTTGGATGTAGAAGCCTTTAAGGATTGGGATTTAATGAGCAATCCTTAGGGAAGTGGTTAGTATGCTCTTGGAAGACTCTCCCACTCATCCCCCTCTTGACCTCACAAGCTTTCTTTTCCTGGCCACAAGGTGAGTGGTTAAATCTAACACTTCTACCATGCCGGTCAATCAAATGCGCCTTAGCCTCCAGGAAAATCATGATCCTATGTTAACCTTTTCCCTTAATAAGTGGATTGGCTCAGATCTGTGTTGATAGAAGCCAGGCCAGCCTGCTGCTGAGACCACCTGTAGAAGCCTCCCTCTCTTGAGGAAATAGCAAGACCCTCTACCCAGGATCTGTTTAGAAGTGTAAATAAACTCCTCCGGTGTCCAGATTTCAGGAGAATGACAGCTCTTGGGTTGCCAAACTCCCGGGCACCTCAGGGTGGCCATGCATTCCCTCAACTATTTAATGGGTAACTTGTCCCTCTTTTCTCCTACATCTTCAAAGTCACACACTTTCTCTGAAATTCCACTACCACCTGCTGCCTGGGGATGAGACACAGCCTGACTGTAGGCTTGTGCTATGAAACCTTCCCTTCTCTAAGACCTAAAAGAAAGGGTTTCCACTCATCAACTGAGAATTCCTGCCATATGGCTGGCTGGCTGGTAACTCTTCTTCTATCTAACTTCTTACCTCAAAGCCCAGCCCACCTCAGTGTCCCCTTGAATCTCACACTTCCAGGCTTTTATTTGTTACAGTGAAAGAAATGTACTAAGACAGGGCCAGGCCGATGTCACCAGGGGAAGTCCTGCTGGAGCGAACATCAATAGGCCCTTGCAGTATAACTGAGGTAGCTCAGTCATTCTTCCGCTGAGCACACTGAATCAATCATCTAGATGTGTGATGCAGATATTGCCATGACTTTATGATGTCTGGCTTTAGAGCAAACACTGAGCTAGGCATTTTACATGTTATTTCCAATGTTATGCTCGTCTCTGTAAGTTGCCATTATGAGCCTATTTCACAGGTGATAAGACTTGAGATCAAGGAGATGATACAGTTGATTAAACTAATCCAGACCGTTACTGGAGTTGTTATTTCAGAGTCAGAGCCCTATCTGCACTACCAAGCTATGCTCGTTCACTTATGTTCAGGCACCTGTCCTCAATAGTCTGTCTGAAGAGACAACAGTGAAAAGCAGAGGTTCAAGTACCTGCTTTGGGAAAGGAAACAAAGGCTTAGTAATGCCCCCTTGACTTCAAATCTAGGAGCCTGGTATAAAAGGTTTACGTATCCAGCAAGAGATATGCATGAATGAGCAGTCCTGATCAAGGTGTGGTCCAGCCCATCACCATGGTCCTGCTCACCACTGTGGTCTTAAGCATCAATATGGTCCTGATCAACTGACCCCCCCATTGTCTCATGTCTTTTCCCTTCCTTGGAGACAAGACCTCTCTGGTTGCCAGCGAGTTTCAGTGTTTTGTTTCTCCTCCAAGTCTGAGACACTAAGCAAAAATTCTCATTCCTGGGGACTAGCATTTCAATAGTTTGACAGCCTATGGATAAATGCAAGTATCTTTCACTAGTGCCAAGATAGTTACAAGTCTACTATTCCGTGAATATGACTCACACCCATCTAGTCTTTATATGTTCTACATATCCACCATAGATTGCCAGAAGACAATCGTAGAATGCTCATTTGTAGCCCCAGGTTCACTGAGCATTATCATTTGCGATGCTTGTTATTGTGCCTGAGGAAAAAGAAAGCTCTGGATCTGGGTCTTTTATGAACAATTAAATGCCTGTCCCAGGCATGGCACATATTGACTCTACTTACTGGTGACGAAGCCCTAAGCTACCATGATGTGCTGATGTGGGCAAGAATATGCAGTCTTGTCTGTACTACACACCACCCAGATCTAGTTAAAAGTGTTCACTGACTGACTTAGTCGGAGAAGTGTACCATAAGGAAGGCCATGGGTTTCAACTACAGTTCTCTCATTTAACTGTGGGACCCTGTTTACTTAACCTTCCCCAGATTCAGTTTCCTTACTTGTTAAATGGGGGAAATAATTGTGGAGCTGTTGTAAGGATGTAGTGAAATAACACAAGCAGAGAACTTAGCAAAACCCATGATTCCTATAAATAATACACCTGCCCAATGCAGTGATTGGGATGCTGCAAGTCCAGAACCAGATTGTCTTGGGACATCTTTACCCTTAAGAGCAGCCATTTATTATGTTCCTCCATATATGAGCTAACATGTTTGTGACAATTAGATAAATGCCTTGGAATATATAGCTTTGACCAACCCAGAGTCAAAGAATGCCATCACATAGCATCTGGGGTCTACAGCTAAGGTCCCACAGGTGTTCTGAAGACAATCCACTTGATGGTCCCATCCACGTGTATTCAGAATATCTTGCTTTATGACTTTCTTTAATCTGTCACTACAAAAACATGAAACCATGACCACATTGGAAGATGGAATTTGGGGTGACTGGTCATTCGTGCTTGGCTGCAGAGTAAACTCTCTTTTGTCCCCTTTGAGGTGACGACTGTGTTTTTGCATTGACAAGAATGATGATTTCTTTTACACTTCTCTGTTTTGTCATGGCTATTATGCATGAGTGGGGTAAATGATAATAAATGGGTAATTGTCTGGGTAGATACTGGAGATTAAAGCCTCAGTATTTACCTAGTACTCATGATCCGCCTTCTTGGTAGGCAGGAAAACATCCAGTTAAAGGATTAAGAGCTGCATAAGCTTAACAACCTCAATTTAAATTCCAGGTTCTCACATAAAAAGCTATGCATAGCCACATACTAGGAAACCCGAGAAACAGGGAGTAGGATAGGCCAATCCCAGGAGCTCAATGCCCAGCCGACATAGGAAGATAGTGAGTTCCAGTTTCAGTGGGAGAACTTGTATTAAAAATAAGACAGAAAGTGATAAATGAAGACCTAATGTCCTCTTCTAGCTTCTATGAGCTCATGCACAAGTGTGTTTATGTGGACACACCCATGCATATAACACACACACACACACACACACACACACAAATACCGACTTTTAAAAATATTTACTTTTTTGCTTTTACAGTAGGCTATAGTTCAGAGACTGTCTTGAGTCTTAGAAGAGACTTAGACTTTGGACTTTTTAGCTATGCTGAGGCTGTAAAAGGTCATGAAGACTTTTCACACTGGGATGAATGCATTTTGCATGGTGTGGTAGTCACAAAGCTATGCAGGACAGGAATAGAGTGTGGTGATTTGAATGGGTATTGGCCACATAGGGTCATATGTTTAAATGCTTAGGCTCTAGTTGGTGGAACTGTTTGGGAAGGACTAGGAGGTGTGGCCTTGTTGGCGGAGATATGTCACACATGATGGACTTTGAGATTTCAAAAGTGTGGGGCATTCCCAGTAAGCTCTCTCTGCCTCATGCTTGTGGATCAGATGTGAGGTCTCAGCTACTGCTCCAGTATCACACTTTCTTGCCAGATACCACACTCCCTGCCCACTAGAACTGTATGCTCTAATAAATCCTTTCTTCTACTTAAAAAAAATATCATTAGCAAGACCACTTCCCCTTATTTTTTTTTATTTTGGCAACCAAAACTGGAATTACACACACAGTGGGCTTTGAAGTGGCATCTCCCAAAGTGTGGCTTTGCTCCTCTCTCCCTGCAAAAGTCATATTTCAGTACCTTTCAGCCTCTGGTCTTTATTCTGTTTTGTGGTTTGGATCTGAAATATCCTCCAAATCTGAAGGGTTGGGGCTTGATTCCCCAATGCATTAGCTTTTAGAGATGGGGCCTTAGAAAGTTGGAAGGATGAATCAATTTGTGAACAGATGTCTGTCTGCTGACCCTCCTTCTCTCTCTCTCTCATATGCACACACACACACACACACACACACACACACACAATCACACAGATTATTATTTTCCTTCAGTTCTGCCAGATGTAGATAGGTTGACTAAAATCTGAGATCTCCAGGGGTTCTTTCAGGCATTTAGAAACGACTTTTACTTAAAAGCATTGATTCCTTACTTGGCTCAGCAAGGTCACTAGCCACAGAATGAAGCCTGGCATCTCTGTCTTCATTCTGCATGTTCTTTGCTCTGGGTCAGCTACCTGATGACTTCCACAGCCCAGTGTGTTAATCACTCCAAGAGTGTCTGTATAACCTAGCCAATCCTCCTTTAAGACTAAAAAAGGCCTTTCTTAACAGAGTTCAGTAAGCCTACAAGGGAGGTTTCTGGGATAATAATGAGGTGTCTTCCTGTGCTTTAAAAAAAAATCTTCTTTTTAAAAAAAATCATATTTCTGAACTCAGAGATGCACAAAAGTCTCCAGTCACTATCCTGAACCTGTGGTCATTTTGTGGTCGAAGTTGAGCAAAACACTGCAAATAGAGAGATCATCTCACACAAGAGTAGCCACTCTGGTGGAAACTACCTTTGTACCCAATGTTTTACTTAGCACTGACTGTCAACTAAACCATCTAGAATCACCTTGAAACTTGTTCCTTGATCACTTCTTGTTGTCATGCCTTTTCTTGTGATATTCCACCTCACTCAGAATTCATCCTCTCTGGGAATCCCTTAGGCTGAATCTCTTACTCCCTCTGAGAGCATCACAGATCTTTGGCAAACACTACTGAGATGTCAGAAATCTCACTAGAAGTGTTTGAAATATGAAATTGCTCAAAGCGTTTTACTGTATTAGTCAGGGTTTTCTAGAGAGACTGAAGCAACTTAATGTACACACATACACATATAAACACACACATACTCATACACAGAGAATAGATTTATTTATTTTTCTTTATTATGCTATATATTAATTACACTAAATATGTCATTTTGATACACACATGCATACATATGTGTGTATATACACATTAATACATATATATGTATATATATGTATATATATACATATATATATATAGTGTGCAGCACATTATCATTTTTAAATGTGGATTTAAATATCATGTCACATCTAAATACCACCATTGCATGGTGTTTAAAGTCCCAAGAAAGGAGAGTTAATATCACTGCATATTAGTTGTTTTTCTCATGGTTATGTACAACCATCTGACGGGAAACATGTTAATGGAAGAAGGGTTTATTTTAATCTCTCAACTCCAGGGTACACAGTACATTATGGTATGGGTGTTAATGAGGGCAGGAAAACACGGCAGGTGGATGTTTTGCATCCACAGTTAAGAAACAGAGGTGAAACTAGCCAAGTGTGGTTGGTAGTGGATGCCTTTAATCCTAGCACTCAGGAGGCAGAGGCAGGCCAACCTCTGTGGGTTTAGAGTCAGCCGGGTCTACAGAGAGAGCTCCAGGATAGCCATAGCTACATAGTAAGACCCTGTAAAAATTGGAAAAAAAAACAAAGAAAATAGTAATAATCCAAAGTGAAACAGAGGTGAATACTGGCTCCCATCTTACTTTCTTTATGCTTTTAATTTTAAATAGTTACTTATTTTGTATGTGTGTAAGTAGGTGGAGCTCAGAAGACAAATGGCAGAAATCTGTTCTCTCTTTCTACCACGTGAATTCTCAGGACTGAACCCAGGCTGTTATTGCTTTGAGCATGTAGCTATGCCCACAGAGCCATCTGACTGGCTCCTAAGCTTACTTCCTTCTTTTTATTCTGCCTGGGACCCAAGCATGTGGAGTGGTGCCGCCCACATTTACTGTTTATGAGCCATACATTCCCACTGAAACATCTCTGGAGATGCCCTGACATATACACCTGGCAAAAATGTCTCCAGGTAATTCTGAGTCCTGTCAAATTGACAAAAGATATGAACCATCACAGTCCCTATGGACAGCCTGTCTTCTTAGGGGAGCCTTCAAGTGCCCTTGGTTGTTTGGTGTAATGTGAAAATCTAACATAGCTTTGAACTTGAATTGTGGGGGCCATGGTGTCAGCTCTGCCCTTGAAGAAGGTTAATATAAAGCTGTTCTTGTAGGCTGGCTTTGGGATCAAATGAAATGTATCTATGGCCCAGATTTTAGACCAGGAACACGACTACGTTTTCCTGCCTGGGGATGGGGCCACTTGCAACTGTGTGGAAGGCTGGTTTCCATGGTGTCAGAAGATTCATCAACCTCAAGTCTCCCAATGATCAGTTTTACCTTACCAGGTATTGCTTCTCTGAGAGCTAGCGTTTGCCTCATTTCATCTAAGCTCACCTAAACAGAGTAATTTCAAGGAAGCAGCAATTTAGAACCTTGAGCTCTTTCATACTCTTTGGTCTAAGTCATAAATCCACTTTTTAATTTTAGATTTAATTTTTAATGTTTTTCTTTTTTCTTTAAAGATTTATTTACTTATTTTATGTATGTGAGTATACTGTCACTCTCTTCAGTCACATCAGAAGATATAATGGATATTATATCCCATTATAGATGTTTGTGAGCTACCATGTGGTTGCTGAGAATTGAACTCGGGACCTTGGAAGAGCAGTCAGTGCTCTCAACCACTGAGCCGTGTCTCCAGACCCTTAATATTTTTCTTTTAATTACATGCACACATGTGTGTATGGGGGAGGTGTGCCTATGTGAGTACAAACACACAGAGGAGGCTAGGAGAGAGGATCAGATTTTTCACAGCATGAGTCATGGGTGGTTGTGAGAAGCTTCATGTGGATGCTGGGAACCGAACTCAGGTCCTGCTCAAGAGCAGTACACTCACTTAACCTGCTGAACTAACTCTCTGGCCTCCCTCAAATCCACATCTGTGGCCTGGAAGTGAAGCCTCCATGGCCGAAAGCATCTCAAGAACAAAGCTGAAATGTCAGGAACAGGAAGTTTATTTACTGATAGTAAGAAGCAGAGGAAGTAGGAGTTTTGGGAAATGAAAAGACTCTTTCAAAAGAAAAGATCAGTTGGGGAAGTGTTTGGTCCATAACCCAGACTGCTTGCTCTTTTGTAGTGTAAGGTTTTCTATCTTGCGATGCCTCTGTTTTCTCTTTAAACATTCTCATTACAACTGTGTGCCGCTTGTAGATAGTTGGAGACTGCTTTACAGGACAAAAGAGCAAACTTGAAAAATAATGTATAGAGCTGGAGAGAGAGAGAGAGAGAGAGAGAGAGAGAGAGAGAGAGAGAGAGAGAGAGAGAGCTCATATTACAAATAAGTACAAGGTCCTTTGTTCGATCTCTGGAACACATGTTAACAAAAAAAAAAAAATCAGTGGTGATAAATGACTTCTAATCCAGTGCTGTAGAGATGACAATAGGCAGACCCTTGGGGCTATTTTAATTTTCCTATGTAATATATTTTGATCATGTTTTTTCTCCTTCCTGTCCTCCCAGATCTTATCCATCTTTCTATCCAACCAACGTAGTGTGCTAAAGAGAAAAAAAAGGACAAAAATCACCAAACAACAACAACAACAACAACAACAACAACACACACACACACACACACACACACACATACACACACACACACTGGAGTCCATTTTGTGCTGGGCAATCAACTCTGAGCAGGAGCCCATCCTAGGGTATGTATGGTTGATATACTATGTCTCTCCACTGAAGAAAACTGATTTTTCTCTCTCCTGGCAACTATCAATTGCAAATAGCTTCTTGGTTAGGGGGTGGGACTTCGGGCCTGCTTTTCTTCTTGGTTCTGGAATTTTCTCCAGCTTGAATCTGAGCAGATCTTCTTCAGATTGCCACAATCTCCGTGAGTTCAGATGTGCATCAGCCCTGTTATATCTGAGAGACACTCTTTCCTTGGAGCCTTCCATCACTTTTGGATCTTGCAATATTTCCACTTCCTCTTCCAAATAGATCCTTGGGCCTTGAGGGGAGGGATGGATGGACAATTAAGAGTACTTGCAGCTCTTCCAGAAGGCCCGAGTTAGAGTCCCAGTACTCACAAGGAAGCTAGCTAACTCCAGCCATTGCAGGCATGAATACACGCACACATATACACACTCATACACACGCACACACCTGCACACACACACACACACACACACACACACACACACAATATCATTTTTAAAAAGTTGTGATGAACTTCATGCCAGACAATTATGATCATCTTAATACTCCTCTTAGTTGAGACCAGAGTTACTTAGTGTGACTGACAGTCAATATTCTTGCTGGATATCTTACTGATATTATGATGCTTCTAAGAGATTGCCTTCAACCCCATTGTTGTATCCCAAGCATCTATAAGTTAATGCCTAGTATAGGAGCAAACTTCTAGATCCCTTCTGTGACAGGGATGGCATCTCTTCTGAATACTTGATCTCACTTTATTGTTTTAATAAACATATTTTCTTCATGTCCTGCTCTGAAGCCTTAGTAGAATAGTATATACCAATAAAATAATATATAATATGTGGTCTACCCTATTATTTCAAGGAAATACATAGATATAAAAACACAAGGTTTCATTAGAGCCATTATCTCAACAAAAGTTGAAGAAAACCATTCTTGGTAGACAGCTTTGTTATTTCACGACTATTGGTTTAACAATGCCTGACAATTGGGCAGCTAATCCTTCTACCTCTTGCCAACCTTCCCTCATTTAAGGAAAATAAAGACCCCAAAACTTAGAGATAATCAGTGTACAGATTAGACTCCTGCCTTTATGTATGCCTGAAGTATCACATAATTCTTAAAAATTGGCATCTTTTTATTTTGTACTCCATCAATCCATTTCAAAGACAGGATTCTTGCTTACCACACTATCCGGGGATGCTTCAGTGATTAGAAGGATTTAGCAGATCTTTTTCTTTTCCCTTTTCTTTTTCCTTTCCTTTCTTTTCTTTTCTTTTCTTTTCTTTTCTTTTCTTTTCTTTCTTTTCTTTTCTTTTCGTGTTTGTGTGTCTGTCTGTCTGTCTGTGCACACACTGTAAAAATGCATCCACTACCACTACCACCACCATCAAGTAAATTTTGATAAGGTGTGGAAAGTGGTTATAACTTGGTAGAGCTATA
The DNA here is from genome assembly GCA_964023405.1 of Apodemus agrarius. Taxonomy (NCBI): domain Eukaryota; kingdom Metazoa; phylum Chordata; class Mammalia; order Rodentia; family Muridae; genus Apodemus; species Apodemus agrarius. The sequence goes on from OZ030028.1 coordinate 23,456,958, forward strand.
GGAACTGGCCCTTGCATCGAATTCCCCCGCCTCCCTGTCTACATCAACATCTGATTTTTCCTTATACTATACCTAGAATGTTGACTTCTTGGGTTCATGCTTTCTGCCATCTCCTCTGTTTGCATATTTCCCTGTTTTAGATCATTGATGTCTCTAGGCTACTTTGTTTAATTTTATATTTCTAAATATAGACTACAAGTAACCTCTCCCTTAAACTACAGAAATGATTTCTTGAAAAATTTCAACTGCATACTCTGTAGGTACCTAAAATCCAACATATTCAATACTTACAACATATTATCTCATGACTCATATATATCTTAATAATAACTTGATCCACCAAATTGTTTAAAAAAAGAACTCCAATATTCTAGATACTCTTATTTCCCTTGTCTTGCATGTTCACCAGATCCTTGTGACTTTACAGCATATATATGAATGAAAAGATCTACCTTGTTCAGTCATGTGGAGAGATTTTTAATTTAATTTATTTGTACAGTTTGTGTGTGTATGTGTATGCATGTATATGTTTGTGTGTCTACACACAGGATGACTTTTGATAGTTCTGTCCTTTTACTATGTAGGTCATAGAGATTGAGCTAGGTTGTCAGCTTGAGGACAAGCACCTTTGTCTGCTGAGTTATCTCGCTAGCCCTCTACAGACTATTTCTTTCTGACTTATTCTATATCTCACAGCCATACATAGAACCATCATGTTAACAGCACCTTATGAAATGACAAAAATCTCAGCTTCCTGGATCACTCTGACATGCCTCTACATTTCATTCGCAATGACCTAATACTCTCACTGAATTTTCTGTGTTCTTTGATGCTCCTCCAGCCTTAGATGTTCTGTCCACATAGAAAGTATTTTTCTTACTTTTTGCTCTGGGGAATCTTATTTGACTTTTTATACCCTGCTCAATTATCATTGCTGTGTGATGGCTTTCTTAACTTTACCAGGTGGAGCTAAATTTTCCCCCTCATGTGAGTTTCAGGTAGAATCATGAGTATCTTGATTGAAGATCATAACACATCACAGTCATTTTTTTGCATCTGTGTCTCTAATAATTTTAGAAATGTGTCTTTAGCTTTCTTGGCTTTGGTGAGTAGTATAGCATCTGGGGAAAAAGTAGATGTCAAAGTATGTTTGCTGAATTAATAGTCTCAATTTCATACTCCAAGAAATACAACTCAAAGAGATGTCAGTACTATATTACAGTATTTCTTTGTGCAAGTGAGAGACAATTCAATACATAATTCTCATAGTTTTCAGCAGTGTAACACATGTAATGTTTGGGCATTACCTAGGAAATGTATTCAATTTTCCTCTTGTCTGGATCACTTCCAACATGTATTTGTGTCAACTACTCCTCTCCACTGTAATCCCGCTCTTAGAATAAGATGTTCATTTCATACTTTTACTGCCTGCTTGTCACAAGTTGTAAGCTCTGTAAAAGAGGCTCCCTGCATTTATCATAAAACTGAAAACTGTAATTAGGAAATGCGCAAATGTACTGGGACCTGCTCCAAGATGTTGACTGTCTCTAGGAAGAAAACTGAGACCTGAGGCTTTCTTTATCCTTGAATGGAGACAGATACTAATGGTAGGTTGAAAGGGCTTCTCGGAAAGACATGGATAGGGTGAGTGGCCAAGATAAGACATTTCTCTGCCCTGGAAATGGGACTTCTTTTCATCTATGAGTATATATCCAAATGAACTGGGATGCCTGGTACATGGTTTTGGTTCATGACCTTGGCACAAGGCAAAGACATGCCTCATACTTACATAGGGTTTAACTCTTCTAGGCCACTAGGTATTTATTACCTCTCTCTCTCTCTCTCTCTCTCTCTCTCTCTCTCTCTCTCTCAAAAAGGTTTATATAAAAGAAGGAATATTACTCTACTATCTATAGCCCCAGAAGTCAAACACCAGAAAAGAATTTATAGAGACATTTTTTCAGGCTAAATGAATATTTTTTTCTGAAAATGAAACCAAACTGAAAGAGGGTATTCCTACTGTTGAAAGGTAGACTAAATGGGAGGGTGTTCCCACCATAGAATGGCAGCCTGGATCTTATGTTACTGTGGGTAATAGACAATGACTTGTGCTGGGGGATGGTATGGAAGTGGGAGCTGTGACAAAGGTCAAACCGTACAACATTGATTTCCTTACTTGATCCCCTTGCTTCCAGAGTTAACACTGCCTCAGGAAGACTTAAGGCACTGGCTGACCACTCCTTGGATAGCAAATGTCTTAGTATATTCTAGATGCTGAAACAAATCATCTACCATTGTAATGAAACTGAGCAAGGCTAAGAGGAACTAGATTTGGTGCTTAGGTCCCTTTTCTATTAGCTGGTGTTTGTTTGTTTTAGCTCCCCCCCACCACCACTTGGTTTGAGTATAAAATGGGCTCTCTCGTGGTTCTTTTGTGAGGACATTGTTATGTAGTTATTCTCCCTAAATTAAAACTATATCCTTGGCTGTCTAGAAAGTCACTATGTAAACCAGGCTGGCCTTGAATGCAGGAATCATCCTTCTTCTGCCTCTTGAGTACTGGAATTAAATGTTTGCCCTACCATGTACAATCAAGATGTTATATCTTAAAACAACTGAACTACAGATGAGATTCCAACATATTAACTTTGCTAGAACACAAGAATTTAGAATATTGATCTTGGCAGATATCTAACTGGATAGGAACTTGGATCCACAGCACCCACATAATCACTGGCAATGGTTGCACCTGCACCTGTAAACACAACACTATGGGATGTGGGGAATAATAAGAGGATCATAAGAATTGCAGGTTGCCAGCCTGAGTCCAGACTCAGTGAGAGACCCTTTCTCAAGAGGATGGAGCAAAGAGTAATATCTTCCTCTTGCCTCTGTGTGCATGCATGCATGTGTGTGCATATATATATATATATATATACATATGTACATTATATACATATATAATACACAGATATCATACACACACACACACAGAGAGAGAGAGAGAGAGAGAGAGAGAGAGAGAGAGAGAGAGAAAGAGAGAGAGAGCACAAGAAAAGAACTTAGAACATAATGGAATCCATTTTGAATTGTGAGACTCTACACAAACTCTTCCTCCACTATCTTGGGTTTTGAGTGGGCGTCAGAAGGGAAGATGCTCCCCTAAGAAATTTTAAGGCAGTGATCTGAGCGAGACAGATTCAAATAGCATCAGAAATGTTCAGTTTTGTCCTGATTTTCACGGCTTATTGCACAGCCATTCACATGTTTCTCTGTATGAGCAATATAATAACCAGCTTTCAGAAGGACAGACAGCATAATGAATGGATTGTAAAACATGCTCATAAAAACAGTAGAGTGTGTCTAGAAGTGGGTGCTATCTGCTCTTGATTCACTGCATTTCCTGGCTTGCATTTTTACATCAGTTGCACATTTTCTATTAAAAAGAAGCATTTAATGGGTATGCAATTAATTTTAACTTTTTTTTTCTTTTTCCTCTCAAGGTGATAAAAAATGTGTCTATGTACAGAAGGGGGTACATTTTATAGTCGTGACAGAACAATGCAATCAGAACCATAGAGTTTCTTACAGGGTAATTAATGCATGTTAAGTATCTTGTAAATATTATGTGGTAATAGCTCTAAATAAATATACACTGCAGTCAGAAGGATCCGTTCCACCCCTGCCATGGGGAACAAGATGTTCCTAATTAATGCCTTTATAAGAGGGTCCTGTGTCACCTTGGATTGTCTTGGGAAATTACAGCTTTAGTTTGCAGAAGGCAGTAAGAACGATTAATTAAGAAACCTTGACATGCCTGGTACGCGTCCCACCTGGGCTAAGTGGGTTGGACAGGCCCACCTGCTTTGCTTCCTTCCTTAAGCAGCCTTTGTGAGAGAGCAGGCTGCACAGCTCTGGTTGTATTTCTCAGAGTCATTCTGGCTCCAGGAAGACATGCTTATGAGGGACCCCCCAAATGCCTGCCACATGTCTGTCTATGTGTCTCCTGGTCACTTCTACAAAGCACCTGGAGCTCTATCTGGTAAGTGAGGGGAAAGGTAAGTGATGGGTCTGAGCCTAACTGCTCTTCCTTCTGCCTTGTCTAGAGATGTCTTCTATGAGGTGTGCCATCCTCATCGACTTCTCTTAGCACCTGGATACAGATGGCTAGGGTATTGAGTGTCATTGTCGTCATCGTCTTGGAGATCCTCAGAGGCGATGGAGCATCACCAAAAAAAAAAAAAAAAAAAAAAAAAAAGGATTCTTGACTTCTCTTACTTAATGCTTTTTATATCCCCCAAATTCTTGGAGCATAGGCTTATGTGTTAAGGCCTGAGGTTACAATTCCAATACAATTGAGGTATTTAGCATAAATTTATTCTTGTTGATTCTTAGCCACTGTATACAGGATCTTTCAATTCTCTTCCTTTCTATTAACTTTGTTATGTATGTATTTATTTATTATATATTTCCATAGTGGAGGCATGTTGTAGTATGCTTATATAGGGTCAGAAGACAACCTGACTCAATCCTCTCCTTTCACCATGTGCTTCCCAAGGGATCAAACTCATGTCACCAAGCTTGGCAGCAAGCACCTTTATCCATTGATACTCCTTGCTGGAAATTCCTCTCAATTCTAAAGATAGTCAGTCACCTCTTACCTTGTCCTTTGATGACTTCCATGCGCTTCAGGAATGCCAGCCCCTTGGAGACTCAGTAAATTTAAATCAGAAACCTACCAAATGGCTTTGCAAGGTTTTCCAATCTTACTTTTAACACGATGCCTTCTTCCAGTCCCTCCTTTGGTTGTTGGAATTCCTTTCAAAAGTTCTTATCCTTTATATCATTGTGATGGTCTGAATCTGAAATATTTTCTATAGGCTCATGTCCTGAATGCTCAATTCTGAGTTGGAGGTACTATTTTGAAGGTTATAGTGCAGTGATTCTCAGCCTGGAGATCATGACCCCTTGGGTTTGCATATCAAATATCCTACATATCAGGTGTTTACATTGTGCTTCAGAACAGTAGCAAAATTACAGTTATAACATAGTAATAATTTTTTTTTATGGTTGGGAGTCACTATACCATGAGGAGTTGTATTTTTCTTTCTTTTTGTGCATAACATGTTCTTTTTTTTATTACATATTTACTTTATTTACATTTCAAATGGTATCTCCTTTCTGAGTTACCCCTCCCAAAACCCCCTATCACATTCCTCCTCTCCCTGCCCTACCCAATTTCTTGATTCTAGGGAATCAAGCCTTCACAGCACCAATGGTCTCTCCTCTCATCAATGTCTGAAATGGTCATCTTCTGCTACATATGTAGCTAGATACTTTGATCCTTTTTGGAAAGTGAATCAAAATACCCATGGCTCACAGCTAACCAATATAATGAGCATAGGGTCCCCAATGGATCAGCTAGAGAAAGGACCCAAGGAGCTGAAGAGAATTGCAGCCCTGCAGAAGCAACAATGATATGTACCAACCAGTATCCCCAGAGCTCCCAGGGACTAAACCGCCAACCAAAGAGTACATATGGAGGGACCCATGATGAGCTGTATTAAAGGGTAGTAACATTAGGAAGGCTGATGTTTAGAAATTGGGACTGCATAGTGGAAGAAGGTCTCTAGCAATAATGTTGGTTTACACCTGCTTTCTTGGCTTCTTGGCCTCCAGGATGTAAACAGGCATCTGCCTCTTACTTCTGCCACCTTGCTTTCTACTCATAGTAGACCAAAATATCTCTGAAAGCACAAGCCAAGTCAAAATTAATCGTCTCCTTTTCATGTTTCTATCAGGTCTTTGCTCATGGAATCTTAAAGGTACAGACTGTGAGCGTCAAAGATGTGGCTGTCAAAGGTGACCTGGTAGAGCTGTGGTTCATACCAGGAAACTGTAGGTAGCATTTAGTAGAAGGGAAATCCCAAAGATTCAAGATCCTTGAGTAAGCCAGGCGGTGGTGGCGCACGCCTTTAATCCCAGCCCTTGGGAGGCAGAGGCAGGCGGATTTCTGAGTTCGAGGCCAGCCTGGTCTACAGAGTGAGTTCCAGGACAGCCAAGGCTACACAGAGAAACCCTGTCTCGAAAAGCCAAAAAAAAAATTATATGCAAGATCCTTGAGTAGAATGATGCTTAGAATAGGGAATGGAATGTGACAGTATGGTGTGATCAAAGGAAACCCTCTTGGATTATTTCTGGGACAAGTCTAAGTCTGACACTACATGAGCATAGCGTTCACTTTGCTAATGATGCCTCTAAAGAGAATTTCATGAGAGTGAATTTCATGTGAATCAATGTCAGTAGACAATTAAAATGAGGATGATGAGCTCATGGGATAAGCCAGATGATAATTAAAAGGTCTGGACAGAAGGAGACCACCCTCATGACACAGCAAAGATGGCCAAAGACGAGTCACAGTCACTAAATTTATGGTGCCACCATTGCTGAAAAAATATGTCTTAGGCTTTTAGCACAACAGTGAGTGTTATTGGAGAAAGTTATATTCCTGATTTTGGTAGAAGCACGGGAAGAGATGCAGAAATATGTTGCCAGTCTTGAAGGATAGCCATTATGAGATTTGTGGGGAAAAATTAATAAGAAGCCTTAATCCATGTCTGCTGTCCTAGGGGAGAATGACTGACCTCAGTCTGGCTATAGTGGAGGTCCATGGGAGCTTATCATCAGGGAGTGAGGTAGAAGAGTGAATGGAATATTTCTCAAAGTAATGTGGTTAAATGTGTTGGGAAGAAAAGGAGATGAACTTGGCGTCTAACATGTTTTCTTGGACATAAGGGGTGGGGAACTCTCAACAAACGTAGTGGGATATTCAGCTGTAGCTATTCCTCCGAATTGAAACATTTGTTCCCTGAGAGAAGAGAAAGGCTCAAGAGAGTCAGAGGACCAACCAAACACATGAGTCTTCTGCAGCTCATACAACTAGACCCAAGTTATCCAAAAAGTGACAGGATTCACAGTCTTCTTTTTTCCTAAGATCAGCTGAGCCACCTTTTGACACTCAGAGCCAGGGGATATTTGCTGGATGGTAAGAGCCCACTAACATTTAAAGACATTTAGGAATCTTGCCTCTAGGGGGAAAAAGACAGCTACCACCTGCAGCAATAGGGTACCTATCAGGCATTGCTTCAGTAATGCCTGTGTTAGTGCGTGTGGAGAGCAGTAACAAAATGATGCCATCTGAGTAATATAAGAGCAACAGAATTTATATGTCACCTGGAATTGATCATACAGTGCTGGGATGACACTTGGCTCTGCCTTGTAAGGATGGGAATTCGTTCATCCCCAGGACAATATGTTCACATCACAAAAGGAGAAAGAATTCATTATTCAGTGTGACCAAAGAAATGGGCCGAGCAGAGGGGATATGTTTTGATCTTTGTGTTAGGAAGAGGCAGCTTACCTGACTGGTGAAGTCTAAAGCTCAGAGGATGTACCATTCGGATGAGTTACTATCTTCACTGCTCTCATCATATATTCTCTCTCTCTCTCTCTCTCATCCCAGACCAGCTTTTAGGAAAAATCAATGGACTCAGTCCCATCTGGATTATCTAACACAATGTCCTGGGTTTAAAGTTTAATGGTTACGGTTGTAATTACAACTAAAAAATAACTTCACAACAAACTCAAGGTTTGCTGGTGATTGGATACTGACACGTGAAACAAAAGCACACAGTAGAGTGTTGGTCAAGAAAATGTATGCAGGGGCCCGAGGGGGTCAGCGTATGCCTTAACATCAGCATGTGGGATCTCTGTGAGTTCCAGGCTAGCCAGGACTGTAAGATCATTTCTCTTTCTTAAAACAACAGAAACAAACAACAACAAAATAAAACAAAACAAAAAAATCAGACCACTAAGCAAGCAAAACAACAACAACAACACACAGAGACACACTCATATACAAAAGAAAATGAACACATGAAGAACTTACAAATGAGGGAAAAAACCCAACCCAACCCAAACAAAACAAAAGACAACAACAACAACAACAACAACAACAACAACAAAACCCACCACCACCCAAACCAGTATGCCCTTTAGATGGCATTAGCAAAGAGGACCATCTTAGTCTCTTATTTTTATAGTTGCTATTTCATGTCCTGTAACTTGAAGGGCAATTTGTGTAAACATAGTAAGGTGAGAAGTTTTTCCCATCTTTCTTTCGCCTTTTGTTTTTGTTTTGTTTGCATCATTGGACAGCAGGTTTCTTTTATTGAAGAATTTCTTCGGCCTTTGTTTCTCCATAGATTATAAAAATGCCAGCTCCTCCTATTCTGTCAACTGAGGCCTGTCACACTGCTCATTTCCTCCATATGAAGTTACATAAGCCACTGACAGGCATTCATTATCTGTTTGTGTAACAAATGATGTTTCTAGTGACTTGGGAAATATGTTCTGGCACAATCAGAGCGGGAGAGGAATAGGCAAGGATGGGTAAGAAAGAAACCTTGAGGAAAGTGCGAGGGGAATTAGAGTTCTGGTAAAAAGCCTACAGATTTGAGTCAAAAGAAACAGAACAAATGTTGCCGGTAGGCTGGAGACAAGACCCTGACTCAGTAACTCAAGAAGAAAGGAGGAGCCTGACAAGTGTTTGAGTTTGTTGAATTAGTCAGCAACAGCTTTTGATTAAAAGCTCTTCTTATAAATTCAGAAATGAGAGACGGAGATAAACACACACACGTACACACAGAGAGACAAAGACAGAGACAGAGACACATAGTCACATAAAAAAATGGGGAAAGATGGGAAAGGAAAGGAGAGCTAGTGAGAAGGAAGGAGAGAGGGAGGGAAAGAAGAGGGAGAGGTGGAGGGGGGCATATATTAATTGCATTTGCATTGCTAGCACAAACTATCTTATAAAAGGATCTTGAGAAAAGAAGCCCTTAATTTGGCTCATGGTCTAAGGTAGTACATTCTATCATGGGGGGAGGGGTGGGGACACAGCAGCAGGCATGGGAAGCAGGTGGTAACATGGCATCCACAGTCAGAAAACACAGAGCGTAACTACTGGTGCTCAGCCCGATTTCTCCTTTTTATGAACTTGAGGACCCCAGTGTATGTATGTATTGGTGCTGCTGAAATTTGGAGTGAGTATTCTCATTTCCATTAGCCCAGAACTCACTCACAGGCATGCTCAGAGACCTATCTCTTCGCTTAGTCTAGATCCTGTTGTGCTGACAGTCAGTATCACCCATCCCAGGAGGTGAGGTGATGCAGTCAGAGACATCTTTTGGCTTTGGCTGGGAAGTGAGGAAAACCCAGATATGTTTAGTTCCTTCTGAACGTCCATCTCGTTCCAGGACTTCCAGACACAAATGAGACACAAATATCAGGAGTGAACAATTTGGGCAGACGATATGATTGGATGAACAAGACAGAGGGTTAAATGATCATAAGAGCCAAAATGGTGCCATTAGAAACACCTAGAAAGATGAACGAGAGGGCTCATAGCCGGATAGCCAAGCTGACTGAAATAAGGGGAAGGACAGAGGTTGGAAGAAGGGAACAGCACACCATAAAGCCCATTCCTGAAAAGCACAGGTGAGGCATGATATCTTTTCCTGCAGTAAGCTTTTCAACATTATGTATAAATGCACCTTTAGATATATTCTTACAGCAAATGCATCAGATTGTACATACTTCAGTGTAGGTCTGGCTTCGAAGAAACCTTTTGATTATTCTAGAAGGGAAACAGCCCCAGATCACCCTAGGCATCAGCAAGGAGGGAGAAATGCTAGGCAGAGACTCCCATGGTCATGTCCTAGAGAGCGAAACTCCCATGGTCATGTCCTAGAGAGCGCTCCCTACCACTGTCCACTCCAGAGGGTGTACTTCGCTTTTGTTACTGATCCTGCTGAAAGTAAATCTTGACCACTTGGTCACTTCAACTGTGCCCTGGTGAGAATACTTTCTTGCTCAGGAGACAAAAACCAAGATCACCGTGGTTGGAATCAGGGATTCCAGAAGGCAGCATTTCATCATCTATTACAGTCTGAATTCTCTGAGATAGTGCCAGCCAATGTGATGGGCAGGTACCTTCTCGCATGGGCAGGGACCTCCCTCCACACTACCAAATAGCAGAAGCTTTTAGAGTCTCCATCACTTCAATCCCTCCATGGCTTTTCTCCTTCCTTATCCTATACACAGAAAGCATTCACACCCCACTCACAAATATGCAAACCTGCATTTGAGTTTCCAGGTAAACTGCATCCCTGCCAAGTCTCCACAATTCAGGGCAAAGCACATAGGAGCTCTTTCAGGATCCAGTCACGCTACAATCAAGACACTCCACGCATAGGTCTCTAATAGTACAGCAATCAGTGCTAATCACCCATACCGTTTATGTACAGGAGAGCCTAATAGGATTCATGCCTCTGTGGTGAATACATTTTCCTTTAAAGGACGGCACGCAAGCATACATTACCTGTTTAATTAAAAACAAAATTCTCTAGCCAACAATTTGTTCCCTCCCTTGGGCGCAAGCTACATATATTATGATGCTTCCCTTAAGTCAACTGATTGCACATTCTCCAACTAGTTTGTCATTGTATATGGCTGCTTATGGTTTAGGTAGATAAACATTAGATCCTGGTTTTTCCTTTGAGGAGAAATGGATCGCTTTGTTGCAAACATGAGGCAGAAAATTCATGTAAACTGGCCATTATGCACTGCAGCTAAGAAACACAAGATGCTTTATGTCTGACATCATTCCCACAGATAAGTGAACAAACCTCTAGACATAGACAGAGAAACAATGGAAGACCAAAGTAAGGATACCAGCAAAGTCCATTTGGTTTCTTAAAGGAGGATGGTGAGGGGTTAATTATATTATCAGAATGACTCAAAGACAGCTGGATCACCAAAAGCCATCCCCAGTCTGGGTAGTTCCTTAGGAAAGAAGCATCCTTGGACCTTATTGAATGATTTGCAAGTAATCAGTTTGACAAGTCGATGAAAAGTCATTTCCAGGCAACTCAACTGTTCTATTCCTCTTAAAGACAACTTGACTAATCTTTATCTTCCAGGCAGATTGGATTAAGAGTGTCTCTTGGTGATCCTCACTACTTATAAAAATTTGGGAATGGAGGGGGTCTAATGTATCTGGTACATTTCAGGAACTTCCTGAACCTCCTGAGTTGTACTTTTCATTGTTAATGAACTCCCTGTCGGGTGGATCATATAAACTCAGAGGAAATTGCTACATAAAGATGCTAAAGATATCTCGTAGCAGAGAACTAACCACTAATTCTTGCTTTTGGCTGACAGGTTAGTGCCAATATACACATAATTGTGGGAAAGCCACAGTGTACAGTGGAAAGATGTCTTGTGACTTGTGCACATCAGAGTTTGTTACCTGTGGTTGAACTTGATCACTACTAAGATGTTAATTGGTTATTTTAAATACTGTGCAAATATAAGTTGCTTAATCCAGAGCCATGTGGATGCTTTGTAATGGTGACCAGTACTCAACAACTGTTTGTTATTGCTATTCATATGAAAGTAGGTGCTCGGGGTTGACATGACAGCACAGAATTGTAATCTCAGTAATTGGAAGGAGGATTACTGTAAGTTTGAGGCCAACCTGGTCTTTATGAGCTCCAGGCTAGCCAGGGCTAAATACTGAGATGTATTCTCAAGACAAAACAAATCAATAACAGCTCAGTTGGTAAAGTGCTTTCCTTGAAAGCAGGAGGGCCTGAGTCCTATTGTTTGGAATCTGTTTTTATGCAAAAGCTTAACATGATAACACACACACATATAAGCGCAGAGCTCATGAAGAAGAGACAGGCACATCTGTGAGGCTCACTGGCAAGTTAGAGTATCCTATTTGGTGAGTTCAAAGCCAATGAAAGACATGGACTCAAAAACAAGAGCAACCCCTTTGGAGAAATTACTTATAAAGGAGATGAGTGCTCAAAACTTCTAGATATTGAATCAATTGGGTAAAAACTGGGTAATCTGAAAGTGCCTCAGAGAAGGAAAGAGGAAGAGTTGGTCACAGTTAGGATGGATAGTCTATAGCTTGAGGTCATGAGGGAAGTGGGAAGGGAGGCATCTGCCTGGCTGTGAAGGTCCAGAAGTCAAACACTGAAAATAAATTCAAGGGAGAGTCTCAGACATTCAAAGGGAATATTGAGATTTCATTGGAGAGCATCAGGTGACTTTTGCAAGGGCTAGACCACAGCGTGGAGAAATGGAGAAGTAGGTAAACTACTAGGCAAAGCCAACAGAACATGCATAACAGCTCTCTTACGAAAAGAAAAGAAAGCCATGTTTGTGTGTTTCTTGGTGTGTGTGGTGTGTGTGTGTGTGTGTGTGTGTGTGTGTGTGTGTGTGTACATGCATGTGTGTACATGAATGGAAAGGCCAGGGGACAACATTCCTCAGGCATCATTCCTCAGGTGCCATTGATCTTGTTTTATGAGACAGGGTTCTCCCTGACAGAATTCACCAAGTGGGCTATGCTGGCTGGCCAGTGAGTCCAAAGGAACCTCCTGTCTCATCATGGTGGAATAATAAAAGGGAGTGCAACTACCTCCAGGGTTCTTAAACCCCAGTTCTGGAGATCAAACTCAGGTGCTTAAGTGACTTATTGAGTCACCCTCCAGCCCTATTGGTTTTGTTCTAATATGACGGGCTGTTTGAGCTCTAGAGCCCCTGAATTGCTTCAGCTGCTAGAATGGTACAGGAAACCTCATTGCTATAAACCAACCACTCCACTCACTGTTTGCCCCTCCTCATTTGCTCTGCGATGAGCTCGTCCCTTCCGCTTGGAAGATTGGAGGATTTTTTTGTTCTTTATGAAGGTTCATTCCAAAGTCTGACCTGAGTCAGTGCAGATCTTCAAAATCAGAGGAAATCCCACAGACAGATGGAATGAAAGGAAAACAAGTGCAGAAATGAAGAATGCTTGTCATGTCAAGCCTGCCTCCCTGAGATGAGGAGATGGAGCCAGTGCCTGCAGGTAATTAAGGCAATATTTCAAATGGTACACACATGCTCTTCCTTGATAGATCTTTCCAACCATCACCACATTTTACAATGTTATCATGCTTTTAATTAGACAACTGATGCTTGCTTACAGTTATTCACTGCATATCTGGGGTTGCATTTCAATAAATTTCTTTTTGCTTAAAATGGAACCACACACATTATATATTATATCTGAGAATACTTGTTCTGATTGTTTGCTATGCTTCTGTGATCACAATGGCCATGTCTGAAGGTTAAAGGTTCTGGGATCTGGCTTATGGAACCCTTTGGGGAAGCAGGGATGCCTACACTCACTCACACAGTAGGACCCTAATATCAATGCCTGCTCAGGTCACTATGCTGAGCATTTGACTGAGGACTTGCCCACCACCGGCCATCAATGCTTGACTGAGTATTTGGAAAGGGTTGGATGCGTAGATAGATCCCACTGACTATTGCACAGGTTGGTGCAGTTTATCACAAATGATAAACTGTATGAAAGGAGAGTAACAAATATCCAAGAACTGAGTATAGTGACTGCTACAAAAGGGGGGCTTCCAGAACATCATTGACACACAAGAAAGATAAGCCATGTCCCTATTGTATTTGCTTCATAGTTTCCAGCCCAACTTGTTTCTCAGCTCAGGGATTAGCCCTTACCAAATTGACTTCTATACAATGAAATCTCACACGAATGTGTGCACACTACACACATGCATAGGCACACACAGGCACATGCTCAGGCACAAGCACACACACACACACACACACACACACACACACACACACAATGCATAGTATGTCTTTAATAAATGTCTGACTGGCTTACCTGAAAAAAAAGAAAGACCAATTCCCCATCCAAAGACTCCCTCAGAGGAAAATTAGGATGTTGCACACAGGAGCAGCAGGGCATCAAAGGGTTGTTTGACATTTTCAAAGCTGATTTCAGATGCTCACAGGAATCTGCTAGTACATTACTTTTCTGCCTCAGTAGTCTGGGATATATTCACAGCATGTAGCATTCTGCAGAACTTTGCCAGCAAGGGGAGGGTAGCTATTGGAAGGGGGAGGTAGCAATTCCAGGGGAAGCTTGAGCAGAAGAAAAATGTGGCAACGCAGAATCCCTTGTTTTATTTCAAATCCCTGGATGCAGGCGAGGAGCGATGATAAGAATGCATTGATCCAGATATACTGGAGACTGACCTCTCCGATCAGAGAGCAGAACAGACCATCACTGTGACCTCACAAAAGAAAAGCAACATGGAAAAATAGGAAGTTTGTTGCTGTTTTTTTTAATTTTCCCTTTATTTTCTTTTTTCTTCTTTCTGCAGTATAAGCACAAAATACTGACTTACACACATGCACACACATAAACACATACATACATATAATTACCTCATGTAGTAAAAACCTGAGATTTCATGTCAAACAATCCACCCACAATCTGGAGAGAGAAGAATGTCTGCAAGAAAAAGCCAGCTATGAGGATTTGTTTTTGTTTGTTTTTTTTTTTTTCTGAGTAGATGTCACTTGATCAAATAAAAATGTGTAGGAAGATTCAGCTAAAGAATGTTAGCAAATAGCTGGAATTTGTTTGTGCAAGCTACTGAGTGAGTGGGACATTCTCTGAGATGGGTAATATCCTAGTTTCTGTTGTTGTGAAAAAATGCCCGGGTGAACAGCAACTTACGGTATTATTTAAAATAAAAGCATCTAGTTTGACTCACAATTCAGGGTTATGGTCCATCATGGCAAGAAGTCAAGACAGGAACTTGAGCAGCCAATCATATTAAAACCACACTAAGAGTAGAGGGGAAGTGGATGGATACATGTTTCCTTGCTTGCTTGTGGCCAGTTCAAGCATTCATTTGTAGATCGTTCAGGCACCATGTCTAAGGACTGGGGCCACCCACTGTAATCTCCATCTTCCCATGTTAACTGACTTAAGATAATTTCCTACAGACACACTCATAGTTTTATCCAATATTGACAATCCCCAATTAAGATCTTCTTCCCAGATGATTCAAGGTTGTATTGATCACCCAAAGCTAACGAACACGGATATAGATACAGGGAAGTATGTCCTGCTAAAAGCTTTTCCAAGGGAATCTCACTGGCCGGGGAAAGCTTCCCACATGCTGGTTATATGAGGAAATGGAAGCCTTGGCTGGAATTCCACCAAGCCCAGTGTGCCACATTTCCTCTAAGGAACAAAAGACTTACTCTGCATTAGGCTAGAACAAAGAAAGCTATAGACCATGGACACTAGTAGCAACTCAATATAACTGGAGACAGAGACCAAGAAAAGTGCAAAACATGAATACTCGGAGAATGGAAAAAAAATCCTATTTATCACCTCTGTGTCTTGGTTTGGTCAGCAGTATGAGTTTAATCAGAACTACAGAAAGTATCTGGCTGCATCTCCTGATGCCAGCAAGTGATTGTGTGACCTTTCCTGTGTAACATTTCACACACACACACACACACACACACACACACACACACACAGACACAATCACCACTTGACTTAAGTTTTGATTGGAACCAGAGAATACACTTCTGCATTCCTGAAGGAGGAAATGGGCTCAAGCTGGGTGGGAGCGGAAAGGGTAGAAGTGCATCGGGTCCACACACACAAAGAATTAGAAGCTTTAAGAGTACTGTATATTTGTTGACATGTATACCATGCATTTGACTATATCTTTTTCACATTCCCCTCCTACTCTCTCTGGAAGCCTTCTCCTCTCCAATAAGCTCCATCCCTACTTTCATGTCTTTTCATTTTATGACCCACAAAATTGATTTAGGATTACTTAGGGGAACATGAGGGCAACTTAACAATGGCTACACCCATGAGGAGATGACTCCCTCTTTCTCGGTAACCATTAACTACCAACAGCTCCTCAAGAATGGGGAGAGCCAGAGAGTCCTATCCCCCTATTCACACTTATGTTAGTAATAATGAAGCCAACTTGGGGAAATTCTTTCTGAAAGCAGAATTGCCCATGCTTACCCTATGTGGTCTGGCTTTGGTATGGATTTCTGTACCTTTGTCTTCTTGCAACTGCTGTTTTGCCATATGCGCTGGATTAAGACATGGCTATGGAGACTTCCTTCACAAAGAAGTCTTCCTGCAAGGATGGTCACGCATGGCTCCTGTTCTCCATTCTCTCTGTGCCCTCTGTGGATGCATCATCTAGCGCTGCCTAAAAATATTACATTCTTCCAAAATTGATGGTATTGTTTTAATTTCATTTCTGTTGCTATAATAAAAGACTCTAGCAAAGAGCAATTTGGGTGAGAAGAGGTTGATTTAAGTTCTGAATTCCAGGTTATAGTCCATCATTGCGGGGGGAGTTAAGCCAGGCATCATATCATGCCTACATCTTTGAACTGAGAAAAATGAATGCATGTACCTTCAGCTCAGCTAGCAGGTCCACCACTGCTTAGGAAACATTGAGTTCCTTTGTTCCTTTGGAGACTTGACTTATCTTCATTTTTACTGATTAGTTCATTTTGGCATGTGTTTGCATGTGATGTCTCTTTCCCATGTGTATAAAGACACATCCCTGCATTTATATATAAGGAGTCTATGAGGAGGACATTGAGTGTCCTTCTCTATCATGCTATTGGGATGGGGGTCTCTTACTGAATCTGGAGCTAATCTGCCATCCAGAAAACCCCAGTGAGCCTCCTGTCTCTTCTCCATGCAGCACTGGGGTTACATGCTTGGGTGTGGCCACTACTTGCTTTTAACATGGATGATGGAGATTTGAACTTGGGTTTCCATGTTGGTGAAGCAAGTGCTCTTACCCACTTTACATCTCCCCAGTCCCTGACCTTTTGTATCTCTCCTTGGCTGCCCCATTATTTAGAATCATCCCCTTTCTAGTGAGACCCTGTAGCATCATCCAGAACTGGGCAGCAACTTGGTGCATCCAAGTATATATGAAACACTGAACCAGGTAGACTATACATTGAGAGAGGCAGAGACAGGCAGATCCCTATGGCTTATTCTTCTCTTTAAAAAAAATCTCATGACTTCTCCTGATCATCCTTTGGGTATCTACTGGTGCTTCCTGGTTGGTTGTGCACTGGTTAGCTTTAGCTGATAGCTTGCCACAATATAGAGTCACGTGAAAAGAGTATATCAATCGAGAAATTGTCTAGATCAATTTGGATATGTCTACCCAAATAACAATGCATATTGATTGCTAGTGGATATAGGAGGACACATCCCACTGTGGGTGGTACCATTCCTTTGGTAAGTGTGTTTTAGCTTTATAAGAAAGGTAGCTAAGCATGAGCCTGTGAGCAAGCCAGCAAGCAGAATCACCCAGGGTTCCTGATGCTCTTCTTGATGAATAAAGTTCCCTGATGAAGCGAGTTCCAGGTGTTTCTATGTGTGAAAGAGCGAGCAAGCCTTCTACCTGGTTCTCACCTTGAGTTCTCAATCTGGAATCCCTCAATGATGGACCATGACCTGCAATCAGAAGCCCAAACAAACACTTTCTCCTCCAAAGTTGCCTTTCAGTCAAGGTGTCTTGTTACAACCACAGAAATGAAACTGGAACAGGCTGTTAAAAGTGCCTTTGCAGACCACCATGTGAGGATGTTAACAAAGTAGGAACCTGCTCAGACAAACCTGGGAGTATACATAGACAAGCAAACCCACACATCCAGGATGTGCCTAACATCCCCAGGACCTGTCTGCAAGAGTTCTTTCTATTAGTGAGTAGGAAAAGGCATCCAGGAAAACAGACCCTGTCTGATTTTTTTTCTTTCTCTCAAGCTCCAGCACTTGTGTAATATTCTCCACAGAACAAGTGTCTATAATAAACGTTTGTGGAATGAATGTTAAATACACACATACAAAGGCACGCACACAGAGGCGATGGTTAAAATGTTAGTCCTCTACTTGGTTTAGCTCTACAGGGAATACATGTGCCTTTTGGATAATTCAACACGCCGGCACATTTGGTGAACCTGGAGCTGCTGTGATTTGTTTATGAAACACCAGTTTTGCACATTATTTTATGCATAGCTTCGCTATCAAAACAAATCAAGAGCCTGAACAGCATTTTCCCTCAAAGGACAAAACATAAAATAAGACAAAAATTATTTTTTTTTAAATCAACTTTCATTCTTTTGTACCATACATTCAAGAAGTATCTAAAATATCCGTGTATCTGAGTTGACTCTCCCTCCTGGATGGCTTCTCATTCCTTCTTCAATGGAAATTATCTGCCAGGTGAGAAGGCTGAGGTGTTTTGGCACTATTGAACAATTGATCTAGTTGAGGTTTGAAGCATTGACCTCACCACCCTGGGGACAGATGAGCAGCAAATGCCAGCTAGCACATGGCTTTGATGTCTCATCCAGGATGAGGGTTCCAAGAGAACACACTGAAATGTTATCTTGTAGATTTGTTTTGGGAAGCCTTTCTGGGTTGTATTTGTGTGTAATACTAACCCTACAAAAAGAATTAAGCTTCCTGGATATGTGGCTATGAGCTGTGGAGACAGTCAGTAAAGTGGTTGTCTTGCCAGCATGAGGACCTGAATTCTATTTAGAATCCACATAAAAAGACAGATGCAGGGGCTTGCTCTTGTAATTCCAGAGATGTAGAAATGGGTGAGTTCACAGCCTAAACTAAATCTCAGGCCAATGAGAGACCCGGCCTCAGAACAAAAGTATAATAAAGCAAAGAAGTCCTCACACACAAGTGGATAGCATCTAAAAAATGACATCAGAAGTTGATTTCTGGTCTCCATATACATATATATGCACGTGTGCATCTACACCCATGTGGACAACCCACATGCAGAACACATAGACACCCAAAAACAATGGTCTTAAATAAAGTAATGGAATGTGTGCCCTACACAAGCTGTCTGACCCTTCTACACTTAAATTCAAGGTGGAATGTTTGGAAAATGTAGCTCACCATCAACAGTGATAAAGATGTATCTGATGGCTGCACAGATGGCTTAACAATTAAGCCTGCTTTATGCTTTATCAGAGACAAGTGTTTGGATGCCAACACCCACATTGAGTGGTTTACAAATATCTTTAGCTCCAAGGGAGGTGATACTCCATTCTGAGCCCAGTGGATAACCATGTAACAAAAGGCACCATATACATACACACACACACACACACACACACGCACACGCATACGCACACACACACACACACACACACACACACACACACACGCACACGCACACGCACACACACACACACACACACACACACACGCACACACACACATACCCCAATCTTTTTTAAAAAGTATCTGAGGAAGTGGCGGTACACATCTTTAATTCCAGCACTTGGCGGGTGCAGAGGCAGTTGGATCTCTGTGAGTTGGAGGCCAGTCTTATCTACAGAGTGAGTTCCAGGTGTGTGTGTGTGTGTGTGTGTGTGTGTAGGGGGCAGTATCTGTTTCCTGACATAGAGCAGACTTCATAGCTCTCATATGATAAACAATTTGAAGCATCATGTGAAAGCTTGTGTGTGTGTGTCTGTCAGCGTGTGTGTGTGTGTGTGTGTGTGTGTGTGTGTATGTGTGTGTGTGTGTGTGTTAATGTACACATGTGTTATACCAACCTTAGGTACTCTTTCAGGATATACTGACCTTACATTTTAGAATTTTTCCCCTCACTAGGACCTAGAGATAACAGAGATCTGGTTATGCAGGCTACCCTGCATGTCTTGGAGATTCACCCACTGCTCCCCAGCACTTCCCAAGCCCAAGCCAGTGGTCCTGGCTTCTTATGTGGGTGCTGGGATCAATCTTAGGTCCTTATGCTTCCACAGCCAGTGCATTATTGGCCGGGGCATCTTCCAGATCCCATGAAAGTATTTTTAAAAAGGATCTGAGTTTGCAAAAAAAATTAAGGAAATCTCAGAGTCTAAAATCCAAAGGAAATTTGCAATCAGAAATTAAAATTAGCTTGCAGCTTGGCATCCAAAGTGGAGACATTTGTTGGAAATCTTGTGATTTGCAGGATTCTAAAGGTCTGAGGTAGTTTGCTTTTTATTGCTATGATAAAACACCATAGCCAAAAGCAACATGGGATGGGAAGGGTTTATTTTTGCATATTCATCCCAGTCAGAGTCCATCAATCAGAGAAGCCAATGGCAGGAACTCAAGACAGGAAACTGGAGGCAGGAACAGAAGCAAAAGTCATAAAGGAATGCTACTTACTGGTTTGCTTTCCATGGATTGCTCATCCTACTTTTTATACAACCTAGGACCACCTGCCTAGGAATGGCACAGCCCATAGTGTGCTCCTCCCCCCACCCCCCATCAATCACTAATCAAGAAAATGTACCACAGATCAGCTCACAGCTGGTAGAAGCATTTTCTCAGCCGAGATTTTCTCATCCCAAATAATGCTATGTCAAGTCTTCAAAAGCCAACCAGCACAGGTTCCAAAGATATCACTAACCTAGGCTCAGAGGAGGCACCCACACAGATCAACAATCATGAAAGGCTACTGAGGGGGAAGGTTTTGGTTGTGTTAAGTGATACAGGCACATGTGGTAGTGTTTTTGCTGAGGCAGACTCATGTGATATTTTGCTGAGGCAAGACACATGGGAGGACATGTGATGTTTGGAGAGAGTATACTTGGTACCCAATGGACAGTGAAGGGTACTAACATAGCTATCCTTGCAATGCTTCATTGGTCTTTAGTCTTTATCACTTCATTGAGAGAGGCACAGCAGAGAACTCCTGGCTTTCCAGCTGGTCCTCTTTGATCTCACTAACGTGTTGATTTGGCAGAGGCCTGGCTGTTTCTACCGGATCCTGCTGCTGCTGGCACTTTTGAACTGGACCATTGATATCCTGACACTACTGAACTGGAATGCTGGTATCGTGACAACAGAGATTTGAATCACCCACCAAATAACTTTTTCTAAACAGGTCCACATCTCCTTGTCCTATTTACCATCTTTTCTCTCCTACCTTTGGATGATGGGCTAGAAAAGGGGTCAAAGCATTTGAGAACCCTTATTAAAGTAGGTTTGCAAAAATCTGAGCCCACAGGCTACACTTTTGGAGAAAACCAAGCTACTCATGAACCTGTGTCATGTAAGAGAACAATGAGTAAATTCCAGTGTCTGTCCTTGCTGGGAGAGTGGAGGACAGATGAATATCCTTTTTGGAAAGAAAGCTGCCATTCCTCGATGTCTCAATCTGAGTCTGCATCAGAGGCAGCTTAACAAACAGCATGCTTTACTTAATTGCTTGGCTGTTTTGCAGCATCATCATGAGAATATGCCAGGTATAGCCCTATGGAGAAAGCTTGTTTCCTACTTTATTTTTCCTAGTTCTCTTCTTTTCCCTTTTTTCCTCCCCTCTTCTTTTCTCTCTGCCCTTGCTCCTGCCTTTACCTCTCTTCCTTCCTTTCTTTGTTTCTTTCTCTTTCTCCTTTTCTTCCTTTCTTTTCCTTCCCTCCTCTTACTATCCGTGCACCCCCCACTCTTTCTTGGTGCTAAGAAATAGGTTGTGTGTGTGTGTGTGTGTGTGTGTGTGTGTGTGCGTGCGCTAAAAGCAAGCATTCTCCCAATGAATGATCCATCAGCTTCTGCTTCTTGTTTCTCTAAGACTGGAGAGTTCAAAAGGGCTGTTACATTCTAGAAGACTGTACAGCTTAATTTTAAGCAGTGACAGATTGTATGTAGTCCACAGAGACTCATATATCTATTATACTATTTGACGCTTTGGGGAAAAGTTTGCTAACTCATGAAGAATGAGAAGAAACTGAGACCTAATGCATGGACTCCAGGTGCTGTGAGCTATGGCTTAGGCTATTGGAGTCTTAATTTCACATGTGTGCCATGAGCTAGTTGGAGTCTCCAGCTAAGATTTTTACATGAGGGAAGGTATTATGTTTGAAGTGTTTGCTTTGATGGCACACTTTCACATTTGGGTAAATGCTGAGAGGCAATAATTACAAATATGAGATGGAAGAGGGTTCCCATGAGGAAGGCCAAGCTCTCCAGGGAAGACAATTTTTGCTGCAACTCAGAAGAAGGCAACGTAGTATAAGGCCTTCTTGTTTGCTGGATGCTTACCGTGCATTCATTAACCACATTCCCAGCCTCAGGGAGGGTTGTGACTTGGACTACAAATCTCTAATCTACAACTAACTAGCAAGAGGAAGAAAAGAACCATAGCTTGTGTGTATGCACACATACAACATCTGATTTGAACTTGGTCCTTTGTGAATTGATGTGATTTATAGACACCTCCCAAATAAATGCACAGTACTCTGGGAAGAGACACATAAAATACCAGTGTTCATTCCACTGATGCTGTGCGGCAGAAAAATTGTTGAGTTCTGGGAATGGAGAAATTGCATCTTTCAGAGTGCTTGCGTTCCAGAGTGTGCCTCAGAAGCATGCTAGCTGACTGTTCTTCAGTACATGCTAAGCATACCTAATATGTTTCCTGTCTCCCTTGCTCTGCCACACTGACTGGGAAAGGTAGCCATGAAGTCTCCATACTTGGAGAGGAGGAAATCCTTTCATATCTTTGCTGAGATTCAGATATGTGCTTCAGTGACTTTCCTTGAAGGGAAACCAGGCCATTTTAATATTAAATGATTGAAATACTAACACAGATCTTACCAACAAACACTTTATATGAAGACCATATAGTCGGAATGTTTTCCCTCTGTACCTCCAAGTATGGAAAAGAATAAATGTTTGATTCTTATAAAACAGGCATTTCTCTTTTGGAGAAAGTAAGTGAATCAGTAGACCAATAAAGCTTTCTTTTTTTGGCATCTTGTATTTGCATTAAAATTAGCCAGGGCTTAATTCTTCTAAACTAAATCAGAGTGCTAACTAAATATTTCCAGGGTAGAAGACATCTTTGGAAAAACTATACTGAATAATTTTAGTAACAGAACCTAGAATCACCTGAGAAGAGAGCTTTAATGGGGGAATTATTTAGATTGAGTTGGTCCATGATATCAGAAGGCTCTGTCCACTGTTGGTGGCACCATTCCCCAGACAGGCAGTCCTGAACATTATAGGAATAGGGACGTCAAGCTAAGAGCAAGCCAGCAAGGATCCATGTATTTATTCTCTCTTGGCTTTTCACTGTGGATATGATGAATGTGTTGTGACCTGCTGCTTGTGCTCTTTCAATGGCATTTCTGGAACTATAACCTGAATTATATCCAAATAAACCCTTCCCTCCACTAATTGGCTTTTTGTCAAGATAAAAAAACTTAGCATCAGAAATGAAGATTTAACTTTTAATGAAAGTCCGTCTTCTGGATTTTTCTAACCAAACCTATTTTGTTATTTGGCCACTGAGTTTTACTCTGTCTATATCTGTGTTTGTGTGGATCTCTGTGTAAGTCCAATGTCTAGGTTGGATATCTTTGTCTATTATTCCTAATCTTGTTCTTTTGAAGCAAAGTCTCTCACTGAGCTTAGAACTTGCTCATTTAGCTAGGCTGGATGGATGCTCAAACAGCTTCCAGGATCCTCCTCCTATCTCCACCTCCCACGTGTTGGGATTCCTGGCAAATGCCACAAACACCTAGCTTTTTAAGATGGAGATCAAACTGGGGTCCTCACCTTTGCACAGCAAACCACATTAGGAGCTGTGCCTTCTCCTTCACCCCCAGTGATGTCTCTTGTGAGAAAAAAAATAGCATTTCATCTTTCGACAAGTTTCTAAACGTTAGGAATGATTTTATTGAAAACTTCAAAGTACCTGATACAACTTTTCCTTCTTATCCAATAGATTCTTTTCAGAGAAGGAAATACATAAGAGATTTTAAGAAAGAAAGGGAAAAGACCCTTGTATATCCTAGTCTTAAAGTTTTTAATGTATATGATGCATGTGAATATATGTGCATGTGTATGTGAATTTATATGCTGAATTCATGCCATGGGACACATTTAGAGGTCTCAGATAGAACTCAGGTAGGGCAACAGGCTCGGTGGCAAACCCACCTTCCCCGCTACCATTTCACTGGCCTCTGTTTCTGAATGAATAGAGAAGCCAAGAAGAAGGTGAGTGATAAGAAGAAACCGCATTTACATCTCTGCTCTACAGAGAAATTTAGAGGGAAAGGAGCTTCACTCAGTCCTGCACCCCCACCCCCACCCCCACCCCTCCCACAGCCCTTTAGAGATGATTGCATCTTCTGCTGTGACCTGCGGGTCACTCTGACACTGCTTCAATGAGCCGAGCTCCCACGGCTTGCACAGCCCCACAAACAGGTCTCGGAAAATACAAGAGACAAGGGACACGGCTTTGAAACTGCACTGTGGAAAGTTTAGGGCCGTGGACAGAGCTCCACTTCACAGAACGAAGAACTCCATTCAAAGAGGCTGAGCTGGGAGGATACTTGGGAGTGATCCTTTCATGCCTGGCTCAGGGCACATCGCTGGGTTGCAGGGCAGAATTTCAAGTGATTGCATCTCACTGGGCCACTTTAGTGATGGGTTCATCACAATAGTACCTGGAAAGCAAAGGCCTGAAAGAATTGTTTCATAATTTTTCTACTATAACTCTACCTGAGGTGGGTTGATTGATTGATCCTGGAATTATATTCTTTCCTGTCTATGAAAAGCAAACCTCTAGCCTCTGTGACTATCTCAAGCTCTTTGAGAGGAAGATGTAACGAACGTTTCACACAATCAGAGACTGCATGAGACAAGTCAGGAAACTGAGTCAAGAAATACATGTACCATGTTTAGTGTCAGCTATGGGGCCTAGATTTTTTTATAGGTACATACATTGTATATATACAAAGGACATGGAAGTAGGGATAAAACTTTCCTAGGAGAACAAAGAGGATAACAGTGGGAGAAAGGGTGGGAAGAGAATGGTCGTGGAGCACACAGTTGTTATACTCAAAGAACATTACACACCTCCATAAACACCAGAATAGATGTCCACTGTATAACCCATAATAATAAAATTTAAAAACTTAATGTGGCAAATGTGATACTGGAGAAATGACTCAGTTGGTTAGACCTTTGCCCTATAAGCATGGGTACCTGAGTTCGATCACTAGAATCCATGCTTTCAAAAAAAAAAAAGAGCTGTGTTTGGTGGCCTGTGCTTATAGCCTCAGCTGCAGGAAGGAAGAGACAATGGTATTCCTGTGGCTCCTAGCCAGCCCATATAGCCTAATAGATGAGCCACAAGCCAATGAGAGAGCCTGCCTACAAAACACATATGAACAGATCCTGAGAGATGATTGCTGATCTCCATATGCACACATACATGTGATGTACACACATGTAATTATATATGTATATATAAAGCAATACATAATATATATACATATATTGTATATATATATACATATATTGTGTGTATATATGTGTATATATATTAAGCAAAAACACTACTCAACTCTTCCAGTTGGTATTCTTAGAGATAATGAAAGACTAGCTAAAATATCAAGTTGCTAAGGTGTGTGTGGGGTGGGATGAGGTGGTGAGAGTGGGTACCCATGTGGGTATGGGTACATGCATGTACAGTACATTTGTGGAGGTCAGCACACAGCTTTGGCTGTTAGCCCACCTGGAATCTTCCACCTTTTGGTTGAGATAGAGTCATTTGCCTGGAAGTTTGCCAAGTAAACCAGGTTAGCTAGACAGAGAGCTTCCAGTGATCCGCCTCACTCTGCCTCCCTTCTCAAGGAGTCAACTTTTTTGGGGGGGTCCCAAGGATTCAAACTCAGATCTTAGTGCTGGAGAGGCAGTTCCTCCAAATGAGCCATCTTTCCATTTCAACTTGGTGGTTTTTGAATGCCCACAGTAGGCTAGGCTATCCTACATGAATTAACAATAAGGCAATCAACCACATGGACATGCCCACAGACCAATTTGATCTGGGTAAGCCCTCACTGGGACTCCCTTCTCAGGCAGCTCCAGGCTGTGTCTAGCTGATAGCTGAAGCTCACTAGGACAGAACGTATTTTTATAGAAAGTATGGTTAGATCAAGCTGTATTAATTGCTATAAATGTACCCACTGGGGGAAAAAAATCCCCCTTTCCTCCAATTAAAAAAAAAAAAACTAGTAGTAATTCTGTTTTTTAAAATTTGATTCTTATTGTTGATTGACAAGATTTTCCACTGTTATTGAGGTCTAGATGTGAGAAAGAACTTAATATTGTGTAAAAAGTCATGATGAGTTTTTGCTATGGATTTTCATATAGACTTCAACTAACTCCATAACACAAAGAAGAAGAATGGTCCTTTAAACCGTCCACCAAAAACATTACCAGGTTGAATGTGCCATCCATCTGGGATTAGTCATTAGTGGCTCTGAGTTAGTGCTAATCCAAGGGAAATAGAATGGCATGTATTCCCACCCCTCCTGTGGAGCATGAGCCCAAGCCTGTTGTCTCAGAAATGACAGTTCAGAAAACGTACCAAATGACTTATTTTTCCAATTCCTTTCATTTTGTTATTTTTTTTTAGAATATGTGTTTCTAGTGTGTTTGTATGTATGTGTATACATGTTTGTGAATGTTGGTGTACGTGGGCAGCCGTGAATGTGGGTGTATGTGTGTGGCCAGGCATGTGGAGGCCAGAAATTGACCTCAGGTGTCTTTTTCAGTCATTCTCTACTTGTTTCTGAAATAGTCTCTCACTGAAACTTGAGTTCACTCATTGGCTAGACT
Source organism: Apodemus agrarius (assembly GCA_964023405.1). NCBI lineage: Eukaryota > Metazoa > Chordata > Mammalia > Rodentia > Muridae > Apodemus > Apodemus agrarius. The sequence continues at coordinate 23,483,626 of OZ030028.1, forward strand.
AGCTGGCCAGTGAGTCCCTAGAATCCTCCTGTCTGTGCCTCCCCAGTACCAGGATTGCAGGCACATCTGGCTTTTTGTGGGGGTGCCAGAGATCTGATCTCAGATTCCCACCCTTGCTTGCAAGCACTTCCTGAGTCGTCCCATCCCCAACCCTCTGTATTTCCAGTTCTTATGTGTTAGAGCAATAGTTAGCCTCACATCTTGAATTAATGATTGGCAAACAGAAGAACGAGCCAAAAAAAATGCCCTCAAAGTTCCCCTTATCTAATCCAAGTAGCAAATCATTGTTGCAGAATCAAAAGAGATCATCTCGTTCTCATTGACAGGAGACCACAGAAGCCTGGCACATGCCAGGATGGAAGGCTTTCAAAGCACAATAGATGATTATAAATTGTAGCAGATGGTCTTTCCAAATGCAGTTCCTGGTTCCCGTGTAGTTTTCTTCATGGTCTGGCCATTGGTCTGGCAAATATTTTGTCTTTATCTCATTAAGAACATCAAGAGCAGATTTCTTCCCCTTGTTAGAATCCTTACTACATCTTCATAATCTTGCCTCCGGTTTGAATCATTTATCTGAATCTGTGCCACACAATTTATTCTTCAGAGACATTAATTATCTTCCCAACTGGTTGACTGCACTGACTTAAAATGGATAAAGATGGAGACGAGGATCCTTCATTCATGAAGGAAATAAAAATCTGCACTTGCTGGGAGGGGCTTCCTGTGCCTTTCAGATGTGCAAGACGGCTCAGTGAAGGTTATGGTAGATGACACGAGGACTTGGTTTGCTCTTATGACAAGATGAGGGGCAGAAATAGGTGGCAGCACTTCTACATCAAAGGCATACACATACACATACAAATAAAACGTATACACACGCACATAATGTATACACACAGAGAGGCATATTGGTGATGAAGGATATATAACGTATAACTTATGGCCTCATGCACGTTAGGCAACTAGTCTATTAACTGAGCTACATATTCAGCCCCTAGGAGTAAGATGCCCCAATTGCCAGGTAGGAAGGAAGGCAGAAGCAGACCTGGATTCATTCTATGTATTATTTATAATTTGCATATATCGTATGCTTGTATGTGTGTAGGCACACATTTTCACATGTGCATGTGCGAGTCCATGTGGAGGCCTGAGGTTGATGTGGGGTGTCTTCCTTGGTCAGTCTCCACCATACTTGATGCAGGGTCTCTCACTGAGCCCCTGGGTTCACTGTTTTGGTTAGTCTGGCTAGCCAAATCGTCCTGGGGATTCCCTTTCTTCTCTTCCCAAATGCTACAGGTATGGGGCCATATTAAAAAAAAAAAAAATAAAAGGTTTCTTTCTTTAATATCTCTCTCTCTCTCTCTCTCTCTCTCTCTCTCTCTCTCTCTCTGTGTGTGTGTGTGTGTGTGTGTGTGTGTGTGTGTGTGTATACGTACATGTGCCTCTTATGTACAGGTGCTCCCTAAGGTGAGAAGAGGGTTTTGGATCCCAAAGGCAGAAGTTATAAGCAATTAGGATCTGCCTAATGTGGGTGCTGGGAACTGAACTCAAGTCCCTGCAAGGGCAGTAAGTGCTCTTAAGTGCCGTGTCATCTCTCCAGTAGTTCACTTGGCTTCTTTTTCACACAGCTCCTGGCTGTCTGAACTCTGGTGCTCTCATATTTATATAATAAGCACTTCAATCCCTGAGTCATCTCCACAGCTTCTCAATGGTTCCAAAGCTAGGGTCTCAGGCTGTAGTTCAGGCAATCTATCCTCTGGTTGGCTGGGCTGGCTGTGTAGCCCAGCCTTCAGAGCTTCTTACTTCTGTTTCCCCAGTGTCTTGATTCCAGGCATTCGTTTCCCTACCTGGATTAGTCTTAACCCAAATCTAGGAAGTCTAAAAATTCTATTCTCATGATTATATAGGGTGGGGGAGTAAGGCACAAAGAATTGAAGAACTCGTTAAAGATGCTTCCAGCCTTAAACTCAATTTGACTCAAGAGTGCATTTGCTTCTCAAATGCAATGTGAGTAAGAATTACCGGGAGATATACTTTCATTTTATGTACGTGCATGCTGCCGATGCATGTGTGGATGTGTGAATGGATGTATGTATGGATGCTCTAAAGGGCCATAGAGGGGGACCAGAAATGGAGGCAGTTGTTAGTTGACCATTTTGGTGGGACCCTAATTCAGGTCCTTTGCAAGAGTGGAAAGTGCTGCCAAACGCTCAGTCACGTCTCTAGCCCCTACCTGGAGATCTTAGTTTGCAGATATTGAATTCAATGAGGTTGTTCATCTGTTTGGTTGGTTGGTTTGGTTTTAAAAGATATGAATCTGGGCAGGGGCTGGGAAACATGTTGGGATTATACCAGGTAATGGAGAAGGGAAGTGTGGGTTGTTTATATTACCATATTTTATTGTGGACATATCCAGAACTGTCAGGAATAAAGACAGATTAAAACTTTTAGAAATGTAGAGCTAATGGCCACAGAGATGCAGAAAAGAGGGCTTCTTTCTTTTCAGGTTATATAACTGTTTCCCCTAAAATGAATTCTTTAGATTTCTCATTTTCTAAGTAGGTCAGTGCAACAAGAACACTTCCTGATGAGTCACATCTAATTCTTCATGCACAGTGCTCGGTGGGGTGGAAAAGAAAGGCCAGCCCCGCCCACCGCTGCCTCCGAGTAGTACTGCACCAAACATGCTTGTCGTAACGTTTGACGTGTAAACAAGCTGCTGTGCCTGAAATGAAGTAGAATGTTAAAATTAAGAAGGCTAGAGAGCAGCCAGGACACACACACACACACACACACACACACACACACACACACAAAACCTACACATGTGCCTGCAGGCACATACATACATGTAGTTATATGTCATGGTGTGCCATGAATACACACCAACAATCTGAATTTCCACGTGATGCTGGATGATGGTGGCTGATGGGTGGGCTATAATCTGAGCAGAGGGGTTGTCCAAGGAGACATTCAGATGCCTATTTACATTCTCTAGCCCAGGCGCTCTAAGCTGCACACAGCCGCTAGCCTGTCCCACCAGCACCTGTTATTTCTGCTTCATTCCATTCCCCCCACTCACGTCGGGTGCTTAGTCATTTATACACTTGAAACCACTTGTGCTGTTGAGCCTTGTCGCTCTCCTACACCAGCACTCTCTCACGCGCGCGGCTGCTGTTGCTTCTGCTTGAAAGAACTCATCCTCAGGATGAGTCACTGCAGTAAGTGGTTCTCTGTCTGACCTTGCTGATGCTGTGTGACTTGCTTCTTTCATTGCTCAGATGCAACGAAACCTTTTGGGGTTCCATCGATGATGATTTTGTATTGTGCAATCTTGTCTGAATTTCAACCTTCTCCATTATAGAGTAAGATATTCTATAGCTAACACGACGGTCTGTGTGTGTGTGTGTGGTGAAAAGTTATATGGGTCTCTGTATATATACATAGATATGGGCACAAATTCATGTGTATATATGTGTACATGTGCATGTGTTTGCACATGCTTGTGGAGGTCAGAGGTCACCGTCAAGTGTCTTTCTTGATAATATTCCACTTTCTTTTCTTTTTTTTTTTTTTTAAAGAGAGTGCCTTTCACTGAACTTGAAACTCATCTGTTTGGAAAGGATCCAACCCTCAGAGATCCTCCTGTCTGCATCTCCCCAGCTTTGAAATCACAAGAGCACAAGCTACACCCGGCCCTTTACATGAGTGTTGGGGATCTGAACTCCGGTCCTCACGCTCACACAGTAAGCACTTAGGAGACTGAGACATCTCCCTAGGCGCCAGGAATATCTTGATTCCATTTCCTGGATACTACAATGATCTTTCGAATTGAAATTGAACATAGTTGTTGTGGTTGATGGTTTTTTTTTTCTGGTTTCCCTCTCTCAACCCCATTTTTTACCCTTTCCTAACTTAGATGTCCCATCTCTGAACCCCAAAGCTCCTGAACATACTGTGTCCATTGGAGCTGGGTATCATTATGAACAGGATTCGATTCTGCAGGCAGAAAATCTTGGCTCTGATTCTAACCAAACCAATAAACTTTGAGTGAACTATTTGGTCTCTTTTGTGACCCTTCAACCTGTAAAATAGGGCTGGTATAAACACCTTCTCTACTGCTTAGATTTAATTGTCATCCTGACACACTCTAGAGACACCAGGAGTCACCACGAGGGACAGCCTAGACTGGGTTGGCCTGCGAGCATGTCTGTAGGGGATTATATTGGTTTTGTTAGTTGAGGCAAGAAGAGCCACCCTGAATGTGAATGTGAACAGCACCGTTGCTGGGTTTAGATCCTGAATTCGATGAGAACAGAGAGAAGGAATTGGGGAAGGGAAGAGGGAGGGAGGGAAGGAGAGAGGGAGGGAAGGAGGGAGGGAGAGAGGGGGGAAAGGAAGAGGAGAGAGATGTGGGGATGGGGGCGGGGGCTGAGCAGTCAGCACGCCTACATCTGCTCTCTCTCTCTCTGCTCTTGTCTCTGTGTGTGATGGGGCTGGTTGCTTCATGGTCCTGCCTTGACTTCCCCACAGTGATGGACTGTGACCTGGAATTGTCAGATGAACAGACTCCTTTAAATCCTTTAAAACGATCTTTTTGTTAGGGAATTTTTTCACAGCCACAGACACGAAACTAGGACTTTTTTTTCCTTCCAGAATGATGGTCAGGATTAATTCGGTGTGTATTTAAAGTGCTTAGCCCTGATAGAGCAAACGTTATAATAGTGTCAGCAGTTATTATGTTGCTTAATGCGGTGTCCTATACGCTGATGGGCTTCTCAGCTGCGTGACTGGACCCGAGTAATTTCTTTAAGGCTGGGACTATATCTTATGTCTTTTTGCATTTCCTGTCTGTGCAGAGACGGCCATAGCATAGATTTTTCAATAAACGCTTGCAGAAAAGATCAATGAAACCACAGTTTGTTTAGGAATGAAGCCTTAAACACGAATTTACTATGCTCCCACGGAGCAAAGTCCAGGTACATTTAATACACTCGCCACACGCCACCCCCCAATCCCTGTTGCACTCAGCAGAGGAATCAGCGCCGCTCCTGGCTTTCTAAGACGTATCCTAGCTCGGGCGATCCACACACCCATTTCCTATATCTATCACAGACAGTGCGAGCCTGGGTAATGCACAAAGAAGAGAGATGTACCGTGTGCCTATGTACCGAGACTTTCCACAGAGGTCTCAGACCCGGCCAGGTGTGAGAGTTCTGGCAGAGGGAAGAGGGTGGGAGCGGGGGTAGGAGTGGGGGTGTGTGGCGGGGAGAGTCGCTTCCGTTGTAGCAGCTGACCCTGCTCTGAGTCCGGTCTGGCTGAGCCAACGAAAGGCTAACTAGCTTGCGAAGAGTGCGGCAGAGCCACGGGTGGCGCTTTGGAAGAGCAGACCTCTTCCCAAGTGTTACAGCTCTTAAGACAAAAGCTCTCGGATGACAGCGTAGTTCTCGCACACCTTTAATAATAATCTACAGGATTCATGATGGGATTTATATACAGTTTGGGGGGGGTGATTCAGGGTTTGACAGCAGGTACTTCTCATTGCTTTGGACTGAGAGCTTGGAGAAACCTTATTTACATGTGGGAAGGCTTGGTTCTGCTCCTACATGGCTGGTAGCCACACACCTCTCCTGCGGGGGGGCGGGAGGGGGAGGAGGAGCATTGGGGGTTCTAACTTCGACAGGAGCCAGGAGCCCAGGAGGCGTGACGGAATTCCTTCTGTCCCATGTAGGCAGAAGCCTCCTACCAGGTCTCCGGGGTTCAAGGTCTGTGCTCGACCTGGGACCAGGCTACCTGTGCGCAGCTCACCTCCCGACAATGTATGTCCTCCAGTTCTGGAGGTTGGAAGACCAACCTTAAGGGTCTGGCACGGGACTTCTTTCTAGACCATTCTAGGATGGAAGACAGAAGGCAAGACAAGAGAAAGGTGATAGGATGGGAGAGGAGCGAGCTAAAAGAATCCTTACTCTAAGGAAACCACTCCCATAATAACTAACCAGCCCCTTCCATAATGTCATCAAGGGCCTCCGTGAGGGCAGAGTCAGCAGAACCTATTATTGTCTGACACCTGGAGAGACAAAATAAATGTCTGCTCACCCCAGGTGGTAAACTGAGAACAGACCAAAGGGCAGACACCACCCAAGTACAACTTGGTGGGTCAATAAGTGTTATTAGGGTTCCGGGAGTGGGGGTGAGGGGTTACTTATGGGAGTAAGAAATCACACAAAGACGGGCTCATCCCCAAAGGCCCACCCAGGTATTAACAGCTCACAGAAGCTAGAAGCCAGGAGCACGCTGCACAGCCTGCAGGCATCACAACAGGCTGCAAGGTGTCCTTTCCTGCTAGTTCAGTTGCTCTGGGCCTTTTCCAGGCTCCTGGGCTTGGCTGCAAGACTCTGGCTGATCCTTGCAGGCGACTGGGCTTGTCTGAGAGTGATTCTCAGCCATTTGCTGCTTATATGTTCTTATGGAGTGAAGAACGTAGTCAGACTTGTCTGCTGAATTGACTTATGGAGCTATTTGGAGTTGCTTCCTGCTTTAAGGGTTTCCTTGAAGGGTGGAGTGTCTCACTCAGAGCAGTGGTTCTGGGCTTTCCTGATGCTGGGACCCTTTAAGAGACCTCCTCATGTTGTGGCGACTCCCCCAACCATAAAATTATTTTAGTGCTACCTCATAACTGTAATTTTGCTACAGTTATGAATCGTAATGTAAACATCTGATGTCCAGGACGTCTGACAGCAGACCCTCTGTCTGGGTTGCTCGTGACCTACCCACAGGTTGAGAACCACTGCCCTAGAGCACCCTGCTGTTTACAAAGCATCCCCTATTGTAAACCTCCTGTCCTAAAGTATCCTGTTGTTTGCTGTCATAAGAACTTCTCCTCCCAAGATAGAAAAGATTTTTCTCTCTGCAGAAACTGCTGCGCCACCCTTAATCGCTTCTTCGTGGCTCCTTCTCTCAACACTGCGGAATTATAGATTTGAGTTTTCAACACAGGAACAGAATGAATTCACAGCATTGGGTGTCCGCAAAGGCTCCCTAACTTCCAGAATGTTCTCATTAAAGTAGTAGCTGGCCACAACCTGTTCTTTCTTTGTCTACGTGTGTGTGTGTGTGTGTGTGTGTGTGTGTGTGCAGGCACATGGGAACACAAGTATATGAAGGCTCAAAGTTGACGAAGGGAATCATCTTTGCTTCCCGTCATACTCAGTCGCATCGTATTCAATGAGGCAGGGTCCCTCACGCTAACCCAGAGCCAGGTGCTAAGGCTAATCCTGCGAGGCAGCTTGCTCCGGAGTTCCCTTGTCTGCCTTCCCAGGCTGGAATGACAGTGAGCCACCAAACTCACCTCACACTGAGATGGGTTCTGGGGAACCTAGGTCCTGGTCCTTCCATGGAAGGAAGTATAAATCCTTTCGTCTGGATCGTCCGTCTCCTAGGTTCCCTCGAATAATAATTCCTGATTCTTAAAAAGCGAAACCAGGGCTGGGGGAAGTAGCTCAGTTGGTGTAAAAAAATGTTTGTCTTGAATTCCTGCTCTTTCCAAGACTTTTAGCATGAAAGGATGCTGAATTTTGTCGAATGCTTTTTCAGCATCTAATGAGATGACCATGTGGTTTTTTTCTTTCAGTTTGTTTATGTAGTGGATTACATTGATGGATTTCCGTATATTGAACCATCCCTGCATCCCTGGGATGAAGCCTACTTGATCATGGTGGATGATCGTTTTGATGTGCTCTTGGATTCAGTTGGCAAGAATTTTATTTAGTACTTTTGCATCTATATTCATAAGAGAAATTGGCCTGTAGTTCTCTTTCTTTGTTGGATCTTTTTGTGGTTTAGGTATTAGCGTAATTGTGGCTTCGAAGAATGAGTTGGGCAGTGTCCCTTCTGTCTCTATTTTGTGGAATAGTTTGAAAAGTATTGGTGTTAAGTCTTCTTTGAAGGTCTGGTAGAATTCTGCACTAAAACCATCTGCTCCCATACTTTTTTTGGTTGGGAGGCTTTCTATAACCCCTTCTATTTCTTTAGGGGTTATGGGACTATTTAGCTGGTCTACTTGATGCTGATTTAATTTTGGTATTTGATATCTGTCTAGGAAATCGTACATTTCCTCCAGATTCTCCAGTTGTTTTGAGTATAGACCTTTGTAGTAGGATCTGATGATCTTTTGAATTTCCTCAGTTTCTGTTGTTATGTCTCCCTTTTCATTTCTAATTTTGTTAATTTGTATACTGTCTCTGTGTCCTTTGATTAGTCTGGCTAAGGGTTTATCTATCTTGTTGATTTTCTCAAAGAACCAGCTCCTGGTCTTGTTGATTCTTTGTATGGTTCTCTTTGTTTCTATTTGATTGATTTCAGCCTTGAGTTTGATGATTTCTTGTCTTCTACTCCTCCTGGGTGAATTAACTTGTTTTTCTTCCAGGGCTTTAAGGTGTGCCGTTAAGCTGCTAGTGTATGCTCTCTCCAGTTTCTTTTTGGATGCACTTAGAGCTATGAGTTTTCCTCTTAGCACTGCTTTCATTGTGTCCCATAGATTTGGATAGGTTGTACCTTCATTTTCATTGAATTCTAAAAAGTCTTTGATTTCTTTTTTTATCCTTCCTTGACCAAGGTGTCATTGAGTAGAGTATTGTTCAGTTTCCATGTGTATGTGGCTTTCTGTTGTTTTTGTTGCTATTGAAGACCACTCTTACTCTATGGTGATCTGATAGGAGGCGGTGGATTAGCTCGATCTTCTTGTATTTGTTGACATCTGTCTTGTGACCAATTATATGGTCTATTTTGGAGAAGGTACCATGAGGTGCTGAGAAAAAGGTATATTCTTTAGCTTTAGGATGAAATGTTCTATATATATCTGTTAAATCCAATTGGTCCAGAGTTTCAATTAGTTTCACTGTGTCCCTGTTTAGTTTCTGCTTTCGTGATCGGTCCATTGAGGAGAGTGGAGTGTCGAAGTCACCCACAATTATTGTGTTAGGTGTAATGTGTGCTTTAAGCTTTAGTAAGGTTTCTTTTACGAATGAGGGTGCCCTTGCATTTGGAGCATAGATGTTCAGTATTGAGAGCTCTTCTTGGTGGATTTTCCCTTTGGCCAGCAAGAAGTGACCTTCTGAGTCTCTTTTGATGATTTTAGGTTGGAAGTCAATTTTATCTGATATTAGAATGGCTACTCCAGCTTGTAAAATTGTCTTCCAACCTTTTACTCTAAGGCAGTGTTTGTCTTTAACACTGAGATGTGTTTCCTGTATGCAGCAAAATGTAGGATCCTGTTTCCTTATCCAGTCTGTTAATCTATGTCTTTTTATTGGGGAATTGAGTCCATTGATGTTAAGAGATATTAAGGAATAGTAATTATTACCTCCAGACATTTTTGAAATTATATTTATTTATCTTATTTATTTTTTATATTCGAGAGGTTATCTTCTTTTGGGTTTGATGAGAGGAGGTTTCTATCTTGCTTCTTCCCGGGTGTAGTTTCCGTCCTTGTCTTGGTGTTTTCCCCCTATTATCCTTTGTAGGGCTGGATTTGTGGAAAGATATCTTGCAAATTTGGTTTTGTCATGGAATACCTTGATGTCTCCATCAATGGCGATTGAGGAATTCAAGGCCCATACCTAAACATAGTAAAAGCAATCTACAGCAAACCAGTAGCCAACATCAAAATAAATGGAGAGAAACTTGAAGCATTCCCACTAAAATCAGGGACTAGACAAGGCTGCCCTCTCTCTCCATATCTTTTCAATATAGTACTTGAAGTTCTAGCAAGAGCAATTAGACAACATAAGGAAGTCAAAGGGATACAAATTGGAAAGGAAGAAGTGAAACTATCATTATTTGCAGACGATATGATAGTTTACCTAAGCGACCCAAAAAACTCCACCAGAGAACTTCTACAGCTGATAAACAACTTCAGCAAAGTGGCAGGTTATAAAATTAACTCAAGCAAGTCAGTGGCCTTCTTGTACTCAAAGGACAAGCAGGCAGAGAAAGAAATTAGGGAAATAACACCCTTCACAATAGCCACAAACAACATAAAGTATCTTGGCGTAACTCTAACCAAACAAGCAAAATATCTGTACAACAGGAACTTCAAGTCCTTAAAGAAAGAAATCGAAGAAGACCTCAGAAGATGGAAAAATATTTCTTGCTCCTGGATTGGCAGGATCAATATAGTAAAAATGGCCATCTTGCCAAAAGCAATATACAGATTCAATGCGATCCCCATCAAAATCCCAACTCAATTCTTCATAGATCTAGAAAAAGCAATTCTCAAATTCATCTGGAGCAACAAAAAACCCAGGATAGCTAAAACTATTCTCAACAATAAAAGGACTTCTGGGGGAATCAATATCCCTGACCTCAAGCAGTACTACAGAGCATTTGTGTTAAAAACTGCATGGTATTGGTATAGCAACAGGCAAGCAGATCAATGGAACAGGATTGAAGACCCAGAAATTAACCCACAGACTTATGGTCACTTGATCTTTGATAAAGGAGCCACAACCATCCGGTGGAATAAAGATAGCCTTTTCCACAAATGGTGCTGGTTCAACTGGAGGTCAACATGCAGAAGAATGCGAATTTACCCACTCTTATCTCTTTGCACTAAGATCAACTCCAAGTGGATCAAGGACCTCCACATAAAACCAGACACACTGAAACTATTAGAAAAGAAACTTGGGAAGACCCTGGAGGACTTGGACACAGGGGAAAAGTTCCTGAACAGAACACCAATAGCTTACGCACTAAGATCAAGAATCGACAAATGGGACCTCATAAAATTACAAAGTTTCTGCAAAGCAAAGGACACTGTCAGAAGGACAAAACGGCAACCAACAAAGTGGGAAAAGATCTTCACCAACCCCACATCCGACAGAGGGCTAATATCCAATATATACAAAGAACTCAAGAAGTTAGACCGCAAAGAACCAAATAACCCTATCAAAAAATGGGGCACAGAGCTAAACAAAGAATTTTCACCAGAAGAAATTTGGATGGCCGAGAAACACCTTAAAAGATGTTCAACATCATTAGTCATCAGGGAAATGCAAATCAAAACAACCCTGAGATTCCACCTCACACCAGTCAGAATGGCTAAGATTAAAAACTCAAGAGACAACAAGTGCTGGCGAGGATGTGGAGAAAGAGGAACACTCCTCCACTGTTGGTGGGATTGTAAAATGGTAAAACCGCTCTGGAAATCAGTTTGGCGGTTCCTCAGAAAATTGGGCATGTCACTTCCAGAGGACCCTGGCATACCACTCCTGGGCATATACCCAGAGGATTCTCCTGCATGCAATAAAGACACATGCTCCACTATGTTTATAGCAGCCTTGTTTATAATAGCCAGAAATTGGAAGGAGCCCAAATATCCCTCAAAGGAGGAATGGATACAGAAAATGTGGTATATTTATACAATGGAATACTACTCAGCAATTAAAAATAATGAATTCATGCAATTTGTAGGTAAATGGTTAGACCTGGAAAATATCATCCTGAGTGAATTAACCCAATCACAAAAGAATGCACATGAAATGCAATCACTGATAAGTGGATATTAATGAGCCCAGAAGCCCTAAATATTCAAGACACAAATAGCAAGTCAAATGATTCCCAAGAAGAAGAAAGGAGAGGACCCTGGGCCTGTAAAGATTGCATCCAGTTTAGTAAAGAAACCGAGGGGGGAGGGAGAATGATTGGGGAATTGTTGGGGGGGAGAGGAACTATGGGAACTATGGTGGGTGGGAACTGGGAAAGGGGAAAGCCTTTGGAATGTAAACATAGAATATAGAAAATAAAAATTTAAAAAAAAAGAAAAAAATGTTTGTCTGAGGAGCATGAAGACACACAAGTGCAACTCCCAGAACCTACACTAAATAAATAAATAAATAAATAAATAAGTGGATGCAGGCAGTTATGGTGAGTCACGCTTTGTAATCCTAGCCCTGGGGAGTTAGCGATGAGGTAGACCCATGGGGTTCTATGACAAGGCAGCAGGAAGCCTAGCCTACTGTGGGAGGCATTCCAGGGAAATGGAAGAGCCTGTTTCAAAAAAGATGGACAGCTTCTGGGGAAATGGCATTTCTGAGGAAATGGCTGTCTTCTGGCATCCATACACAAGTGCACACATGTGCAAACTCTTGCACACAAACACATGCACGCATTCAACAGGTAAAACCCAAATTATGAATCTCTCACTTCCTGGGGCTCCCGATATGCTAACACTCATATTGCACTGGATCGAATACTTTTCAGCTTCTTGCAGGATCTTATCCTTTGGGGGAATCCACCACAGCCTGTGGTACCCACTCAGGTAGCAACAGCTTTTGTCGTGTTTCCCTGGCCTGGTTTTGCTGTCCATATTTCTGTCGCCTGTAGCTGGCAGGGCTCCCTCTAAACTAACTGCATTTCTCGAAGCCTTACATATGGTTCAGGTTTGTCATAAGAGATGGGAGTCACGCAAAAACCCTTTTATGAAAACCAGCAAAGATTTTTAAGGGAGTCAATTCCCACCTAAAGCATCCTGGACCATATGCGATTAGTATTTCCGAAATCGTGGATGTTTATGGCAGACTGGAGGAAAAGCAGAACACCTAACTCTGTATAGCCCAGTCTGAGGGAAAAAATACTTAATGTTTAGTTGATTTATTATTTATTTGGGGGGATCTGTGTGCATGGTCATGTGTGTGTACCTCTACAGGGGCCAGAGAACAGCTCAAGGGTTGTTCCTGCAAAGTTGCCTACGTTGTTAATGACGCTAGGTTCTTTCACTTGCCAGGATTCAACAGATAGGCTAGGCTGCCTGTCCAGGCAGTGCCCCGAATCTATCTGCCTATCCTGAGCTCTCTAGTGGCAAAATTATAAGCAGGTCCACAAGGTCTGGCTTTTCCATGTGGGTTCTGGGGATTAAACCTAGATTCTCAGGATTTTGAGGCAAGCTCTTGACTGACTGAGCCATCTCCCCAGTCCTAGCTTATTTACTCCTTTATTGTAAAGTTTGGTGACAGTGATACTTCCTATCAATTAACGCAATTCAATTACTTTATGAATTGATGTATCAAATGGAAAGGCCCTGTAGCCTGAATGAAAAGTAGGGTCATTATCGGATGCTGCTTGAAAGATGTGATTAGGTGGAGTTTAATAACAGTATCTAGAGACTTGGCTGTGAGTTTCTGATGCTCATTAGCTAATCTCCATGCTTGGCTAGCAGGCCTTGAACTATGATCTGAGAAGCGGATGTTGTTGTTGGGTTTTTTGGGTTTTTTTTGGTTTTTGTTTTTTTTTTTTTTTTTTTTTTGTTTTTTTTTTTTTTTTTTTGGTCCTGCTCAATCACTAAGACACCGTAATCATAATCAGACCATTGAGTTCAAAAGTGACTGTTTCAACACTGAGATTTCCTTTAACTCTCAAGCACTCCAATCCCCACTCCCTGTAAAATAGACATAAGATGTGCCATTTCCTGCCTGAGTTGACACATAAAAGGCTTTGGAGAGATCACAGGGTGGGGTGGGGGTGTTTTAACTCTGCCAATCTGCCTGCTATCTGTAAAACCGCTGAGGGGATTAAGACAAACGCAGCTGATTATTAGCACCTGGCACTGGGTGGGGCCAGCATCCATCTATTCTGCGTACCCGGCTGTGGAACATGAGCCTCTTTGCCCTTTCGTTTCTGTAGACTGGTCTACTGATAAGGTCACCCTTCCTGACCACGATGGTTCTTTCAGATTGTCAACCTCATTGGACTGAGAGGCTCCCAGGAGACATCAGGTAAAGCACCTCTCTGGAATAGTTGTGAGACTGATTAATGAAGGATGGGGGCGCGGTTCAACCTGGATGTAGGTGTGCGGTCCTGTAGGCCAGTGGCCCTCACTGAAACAAAAGAGGAAGAGACGTGATGCCCACTGGTACAGGGATGCCCTCTCCCTGGCTGCAATGGCGTGAGTCACTCTGTCCCAGCATGCCCTTCCCTGCCATGATAGGCTGAACTCTCTAAAACCATGGACCGCAATAAGTCCTTTTTTGTACAAACTGTTTCTAAAATACATATTCTCCCACAGCAACACTTGACCAATGCAATTGAAGTTTAACTATCATTTACAGTAAATATATTTATTTAGCGTGTGTTCGCAAACCACAGTCAAATGGTGACAGTTCCTTCTCCTCTTCCACCATGTGCAGTCCTGGGATCAAATCCAGGCTGTCAGATTTAGTTACAAGTGCCTTTACCTGACCAGACCTCTCTTGCCCTATAATGTTTTTAAAGATAAAGAAAACAGGAAAGAGATGGCTTAGTGCTTAAGAGCAAATGCTGGTTTTTTTGTTTTTTTGTTTTTGTTTTTTTGGTTTTTTTGCAGGGACCTGCATCCCAGCACCCACACTAGGCAGCTCACAACTGCCTGTAACTCCAGCTCCAGATCCAATGCTCTCTTTGTATCTCCACAGTCACTCACACTGATGTGCTCACAGACATGGACACATACACATCAATAAAAAGAAATAACACACTTACTGGGCATAAGTGTCATGACTCTAATTGTCCCTTCACTCACTCAGGGACGACCTCAGGCCACCACAGTCTGACACATTTAACAAAGGGCTCTCTCTCTCCTCTTGATTTTGCACCAGTGAAGGCACATGAAACAAATGATAGTAGAAATATGAAAGCCATGATCTGTTTTGAGATATTTCTGGTGGGTTTAGCGACTATATCAGCTTTCCAGATCTCCTTAAATCTCACGGGCTTGCATATTTGCAAAGAATGTCACTGTGATTTTCATTTCTTATCTCAAAATTGAATAAGAACCACTATCCCAGCAATGTCCACACACGCGTCTCCGCACAATTAATAATACAGATTTGCATGGGACACATGGTAGACAAGGCATAGAGGTAGCAGGTCTCTGTGGTCATGATGTATGGGTATAGGAAAGTAAAGAGAGTGGGGAACAAGCAGTAGGAACATTACATTTGAGTCCTTAGAGATTGTATAAGAGAGGATTCGGAGGAAGGACCTATAGAACTAAGCCAGCTCTGTACTTTAGAAATTAAATATAATCAGACTTTAAAATTCATTTATGGAAAAGAGTTGGGTAGTGCAACACTGAAAACCTAAGAACTGCACATCTATATGCACATGCACACATGTGCACACACACATACACACACATACACACACACACACACATACACACACACACACACACACACACACACACACAGAAGTTGGGGATGAAGATATGGAAGCTAAAAAAGAAAACATAGGGCTAGCTCTATGGCTTATTGGTAAAGGTGCTACTAAGCCAGATGATCTGAGTTTGATTCCTGGGACCCAAGTGGTAGAAGGAGAGAACTGACTCTCATAAGTTGTCCTCTATCCTCCACACACCTACTATGCCCTATGCGTATGCACATCTGCACACACCTACATGTAAATAAGTAAATTAAAACACAAGGAGAATATAAAAAAATGATTGATTTTATCCATTTTTATTTATGGTGATGAAGTATATGAGAAATTTAAAAAAATAATGCACAGAAAATAATTAGAGAAATGACGTAGAAAATTTCCAGTGAAAGGACAAGTTAAAAAACTTGTTATGACAGTTCAGAAAGGCTGGGCGGTGGTGACGCACGCCTTTAATCCCAGCACTTGGGAGGCAGAGGCAAACGGATTTCTGAGTTCGAGGCCCGCCTGGTCTACAGAGTGAGTTCCAGGACAGCCAGGGCTACACAGAGAAACCCTGTCTCGAAAAAACAAAAACAAAAGAAGAAGAAGAAGAAGAAGAAGAAGAAGAAGAAGAAGAAGAAGAAGAAGAAGAAGAAAAGAAAGAAAGAAAAGAGAGAAAAGAGAAAAGAAAAGAAAAGAAAAGAAAAAGAAAAGAAAGTTCAGAAAGGAGGTGCTTGGAAAAAACTGGTTAAAAAGCTTCCAGACAACAAATCAAGGGGCCAAGAGGATAAAAATAATAAATGTCTCAGCCTTAGAAAATGTAATGTTTGGCACCAAAAGACAGTGAGGTTACACTTCATAAATAAGATAGGAAAAATATCAAAACCAAAATTTCATGTGGAAAACTGGCTTTTACTTTTTGTGTGTGTGTGTGTGCGCGTGCGTGCGTGCGTGCGTGCGTGCGTGCGTGCGTGCCTGTGTGTGTGTGTGTGTGTGTGTGTGTGTGTGTGTGTGTGTGTGTGTGTGTGTTATGGGCCATAGTGCACATGTGGAGATCAGAGGACAGCGGCAGCTGCCAGGCCACGCCCTCCGTGTGAGGGGTTCTCTTACTATTCTTTTCTGCTCTTTACAGCACAGTCTCTGGCTCTGGAGCTTCCCAGGTTTCCCCAGTCTCGGCCTTCCACCTCCCCACAGGAGTGCTGGGATTATAGCCAAGTGCCACTGCGTCTGGCTGTTACGGGTTCTGGAGATTCAAAGTCGTGTCCTCCTGTCCTCACACTGGTGTGGCAAGTGGTTTACTCCCTGAAAGCATCTCCCCAGAGTCATCCACATGCTTGAGAGAGGTAAAATAGTTCAAAGAAGACACTGACAACCAAACCAGGAATGACATGGGCTGGAGTTGTTGGAGGGCAAATAGAGTCATAAGGGACATCTCTGAGAAACAAGCAACACCAGCAGCTTCCCAGAGTTACGAAAACATACCAAGGGACATCTCAGAAACCTGCCAGTGCGTGGAGAAAGCCTTCTCCTTGGGGTCAGTGGAGATTAAGCCAAAGACAGACGAAACAATTATCAATGCAGAGGGGGCGGGAGAAGCACTGCAAGAAAGAAGGTATTCACAATAGCTTCACTGTAGTAATCACAACACAATCACAAAAATGCTGACTATGGAGCTAAAAATACTTGTAAATGACCACTAATAATTTAAAGGGAAATACGATTGATCATCTACTAAAATGGAATCCACTGTGTATTGCTTGAGATGTATATGTGTGTTTGTCATGTACACATGTGTGTACAGATGCATGTGTGTTGTATACACATACGTGTATATATGCATGGACGTGGCATATGCATGTGTGTGAATGTGCCTATCTGTGTGGCTGTGGTTTATGAGCACGTGTATGAGTATGTGCTCCCATGTGTACATACAGGGTAGAGGAGGGTATCCAGTGTCCTGTTCTATCTCTCCCCACCTTGTTCCCTTGAGACAAGTCTCTCATTGGACCCAGAGCCATGCTGGTGGCCAGCGAGCCTCTGCAATCTTCCTGTCTGTACACTGCACAGCTCTGAGGGATTGGGCACACAGCCCTGTGCTTGGGTTGTCCTATGGGTACTAGAAGTCTGACTGGGGCTTTATCCAGCCTGAGCCATCCTCAGCTCACATGTTATGTCTCCAAGTGAACTGACACACAAAAGGAGAAGGCCCTCAGTTAGAAAAAAAAATAAATTTATGAAGAAAGTAAAAATGTTTTGGGGAAAATGGAAGGAATCAAACATTAGTCAAATACCGTCAAGGCTGCTTTATTCCACCAAGTTGGGCAGGAACCTATTGTGGTTTTTAGCATTCGTCTTTCTGTTTTATGTGACTTTTAAAATCCGGGATGCTCCGTTACTTTAGAACATTTAAAGGGAAGCTTTAGAAGGGGTGACTGACATGCAAAGGGGTGTAATGGAGTCGGTGGAACAACTCCTGGTCTCTGGCTATGGTTGAAAGCAATTATTTCTATATTTCAAATTATCTAGTTGAGTGAATCTAAATGTTAAGAATACAAATTAGTGAAAAATGTTTGAGGCAGGGAAGAGGCCAATTACCCTGACCCGATGGTTGTATATTGTATGTTTGTATTAAAAACAACACACCGAAGGGCTGTGTCTTAGGGCTTTCATTGCTGTGAAGAGACACCATGACCAAGTAACTCTTATATAGGTGAACATTTAATTGAGGCTGGGTTTATTTTAGTCCATTATCATCATAGTAGAAAACATGGCAGCGTGCAGGCAGACATGGTGCTGGAGAAGGAGCTGAGAGCCCTGCATCTTGATTTGAAAGCATCCAGGAGAGACTGGTACCCTCAGGTAGCTAAAAGGAAGCTCTCTTCCAAAATGGGTAGAGCCCGAGTGTAGGAAGAAACCTCCCAAGCCCACTCCCACAGTGACACACTTCCTCTAACAAGGGTAAACTGCCCATCAGTACAACTCCCTATGGGCCAAGCATATTCAAACCAGCACAGGCTTGGAAGTGGCTCAGTGGATAAAGCATTTGTGCAAGCCTGGGGAGCTGAGTCCATCCTAGCATGCCTAGCATGCAATGGAATGTGGAGACAGGAGAACCCCTGAAATGCAGTGGTGAACAACAGATCTTATCTCAAAAAGGCGGTAGGCAAAGACCAAATCCTCTAACTGCCTAAGGTTCCTCTTTTACCACATGTGCACATAAACACGTGCACACAGAGAGATTTAAAAAAAAAAAGTACCATACTTCAGCCCCTAACTATGTTCAACTATTATAGCCCTTAACAGTTAGCGGCGAGAAAGTCAGATCTGCAATTGCGAGTGCTTGCTGCTCTTGCAGAGGACCCAAGTTAGGTTTCCAGCACCTACGTCAGTCAGTGTATTCAAAATCACTGACTCCGACACTCAAGGATCCAAAATTATTGCTCTCCGTGTACACTCCCAACATAGATGCACAAAGCATATGCATTAAAAAATGATTATGAGTAAATACTGTGCATCTAAGTTTTTTTAATTTTTATTTTCTATATTCTATGTTTACATTCCAAAGGCTTTCCCCTTTCCCAGTTCCCTCCCACCATACGTCCCATAATTCCTCTCCCCCACAACTATTCCCCAATCATTCCCCCCCACCCCCACGATTATCTGTTCTGGGTCTACAAAACTGGATCCAATCTTTTCAGGCCCAGAGTCCCCTCCTTTCTTCTTCTTGGGAATCATTTGACTTGCTAATCGTGTTTTGAGTATTTAGGGCTTCTGGGCTCATTAATATCCACTTATCAGTGATTGCATTTCATGTGTATTCTTTTGTGATTGGGTTAACTCACTCAGGATGATATTTTCCAGATCTAACCATTTACCTACAAATTGCATGAATTCATTATTTTTAATTGCTGAGTAGTATTCCATTGTATAAATATACCACATTTTCTGTATCCATTCCTCCTTTGAGGGATATTTGGGCTTCTTCCAATTTCTGGCTATTATAAACAAGGCTGCTATAAACATAGTGGAGCATGTGTCTTTATTGTATGCACTTGACCAGATCTATTAGGGTTCAGTTAGAGTTCTAGAGGAGACATTTTTATTATAATAATAATAATAATAATAATAATAATAATAAACATGTTACTTTCCTTTCCTGCTGCTGTGATAAAATACCATGACCAAAGCAACTTAAGAAAGAAAAAGGTTTTTTGGTTGTTGTTTTTTTTTTTTAGCTCAGAGTTCCAAGTTAAAGTCTAGACCATCATGATGAGGATGGCACAGCTGCAGGAGCTTAATAGAGGTCATCCATCCTGTCACCTCTTAGGCTGGAAGCAGAGAGTGATGGATGCACGCTTGTCTCTGCCCAACTCCAACTCTCCATTCTAATACAGCCCAGAGTGTGTGCCCTGAGTGTGCGCCACCTAAAATGTACACATCTTCCCAACTTCATTAACACAATCAGAATCAGCTCCCACAGGTATACCCAGAGGGCTTTCTCCCAGGCAATGCCAGTTGGAGTCTGTCAAGTTGACAATTCACCCTGACCATCAGTAAATATGTGGTTTAAATTGGACTTTTCCTTTATTGAAAATCATTATTAATTGCAAAAATTATGAGTTTCATAATAACATTTTTATACATAATAGTCTTTAAATATAGTCACCCTCCCACTATGCTGTCTTGGCTTTCCCACCCATTTTCCAGTCCGAAATAGCCCCCTTCTACTTTGATAGCTGTTTAAAATATACCTAGGTTCTGTGGGTGAGAGGAGACATGTGATTTTTACTTTCTGAGTCTGACTTATTTCACTTCACATGATGATTTCCAGTTTTATCCATGTCTCACAAGTGACATAATCTAATTTGTCTTTATGGCTATAATCACTCCATTGTGCATGTGTCCTACATCTCCATCATCAAGTGACCGGCATTGAAGCTGCTTCTATAAATTGGTTATCATGAAGAGTGCAACAACAAATATACAAATATAATTTTTTTGTAAAGACTTCATCTTATTTGTAATTGTGTGTGAATGTGCATGCATCTATGCCTGTGCAGATGATGTGTGTGCACATGTGTGTGTCTGTGTGTGTCTGCATGTGTGTGTGTGTGTGTGTGTGTGTGTGTACACATTAAAGCAGTTGTCCGCAGAGGCCAGAAAGAAAGTGTCAGATTTTCTCAAGTCAGAGCTATGGATGGTTGTAAACTGCTAAACAGTCTTACATAGATTTGCTGAAAACCAAGTTTAGGTCCTCTGCAAGAGCAAAAAGGGCTGCTAACCACTGAGCCATCTCTCCAGCTCCCAAAGGGCAGACATCTTGGTTGGTGGTGGACTGCCATTGGTTTCTTCAGGTATACACCCAAGGGTGATATAGCTGGACCCTGTGGCAGATCCACTTTTTATGGTTTGGAGGTTTCACACCAGTTTCCATGGTGACTGCATCAATTTGCAATCACACCAACAATGGACTTCCAGAAACTCTGACTATAACTAGCCCAAGTCCCCCTTGCCTTCTCAAGCCCTTATGTGTCTGGAGACTCTCCAGTTAGCACCACCCTTCTGATACCAGATGTCTGTACTGCCAATGAACACAAGGTTCAGAGACAGAAAGCATCATGCAGACATCACACAAGTTCATTAGGGTTTCCAGTCCCATCTATAAAGCATTGGTTGCCATGGTCAGCTTGGTTATAGCCCAAGCCAGTGGCATGTGTAGTCATATGTGCTTTAGGATTCCTTTCCCCCCCAGCCAGAGGCCAAGCCAATGGAGAGGCCACTGAGAACCAGCTGTCAACAGCTTCTATTGTTAATTCATTAAGCTTCATGCTTTATCCTCCCCGGAAATTGCTGGCAAACAATAACTCCGGTGCTTGCCGCTGCTCTCGCTGACAATATCAATTATTTAGTTTTCTGCCAATTCCTGTTAGAGTTTCCCTAACTGGAAAATTTACACTGTGTTATTGAATTAAAAAAACAGTGGAAAGCTCTAGGGAATTTAAGTCAATTAGCCGGAATTTGTAAACCCCTTTGTTCGAGGTAATTTGTTTACATGACTAATTCAACCTTTTAATTAGGGGGGACCCACGGCAGACCACAAAAGGTACCCCTTCAGCCATTCTTAGCTGGGCATAGCAATACCAATGTGACAAGACTCATTTTTCTTTTCTCATTTTTCTTAGTGTGTGTGTGTGTGTGCATATGTCTCCCTGTGTGTCACTCTGTGTGTATACACAATGTATATTTTATATATTTACATTTGTGCTCAGGTGTGTGTGTGTGCCCAATACACAGAGGAAGATGCCCCATTCATCCACTTGAAGTAGAGTTTCTAATTGAACCTAGAGCTAGGCTGGTGGTGGGCCAATCCTAGTGATACTTCTGTCTCTGCTGCCACAACTATGAAGTGCAAATACATGCATGGCTGCACCCAGCTTTTTACATGGGTAGTGGAACTTTGAACTCAAGTCTTTGTATTTGCACAGCAAGCTCCCTTCGCCCCTAAGCAATCCCTCCAGTCCCAACAAGAGCATGTCAACCATTACCCCATGGGTTTTTTTTTCCATGCTCTTTTCTGAGCAGTTCTTTCATGCATGTGAGCAGGAGTCTCTCAGTATCATCTCCCCAGGTCTCTGGATTTTCACAATTCTTGCAGGCTCCTTTTCCCATTCATTCTCTTTAGAGCTATCTTTACGAACTCAGGACATTTTTTGTCTACTGCATTCTTTCTTTGACAATCTCACACATGTATGAAATGTGATTGAGTGTGTGTGTGTGTGTGTGTGTGTGTGTGTGTGTGGTGTCTTCATTAACTACCACACTCTTGAAGATTTAGCGAATCTGACAAGGAGTGGGAAAATATGTAATCTGTATTTCTTTCTAGTCTGCTATTTGATTGCTGAAGTGTAGCCTCCTCTCTGTGCATATTTTATGCATCTCTATATAGGGTGATTGTGTTATGTAGCATGTATGTGATATATGCACGTGTGTGTATGTATGCTCCTGTGAGTATAGATACATATGGGGTGTGTGCATGCTTGGGGAAGCCGGTGGCCAACCTCCAATATCTTTCTGCTGGAGCTATTCTCCTTGTTTTCTGAGACAGCATCTCTCTCTGGTACCTGGAGCTTGCCAGTTTCACTACACTGGAGAGCTGCTGAGCTTGGTTCAGCTGTGACTCAGAACACTAGCACCGCAGTCATGTGTCACAATGCCTAGATTGTTGTGTGGCCTATGGAAGGTCCAGATCACATCATTAGACTTAAACACCAAACACTACCCAGACTGAGCCATCTCCCCAGCCCTGAAGTCTTTATGGATAAGAATATGGAGATACAGGGTGTGAGAATGATTCTGAGAAATGACATCCATTCTTGAGAGACTGGTACATATTTTAATAGAGCACTTTGGTGGATATCTGAGGGCTGCCAAAACAACTTCCACAGGGAGATTACAAGCTTAGCTGCAATTCTCCCGTATACCCTGTGGGAATCTGCTCTGTGACCTCATACCCACTAAGACACAGAAAAACAACTGTGTGGTGAGATTTCTAACTTCTTCTGGTGGGCTAAGTCTACTGGATTACCTTCAAGATGCAGATTAAATACTGCTCCTTCCAGAAATAATTAGGATTTTAAATGAAAATCCCAGTGCCAGATGTGAGCTATTGACCATGGTTGGGGGAGGGGTGCTCTAGATAGCTCCCAAAACAATGCAGGTGGTTGCCATGGAATTCAGCTGTACACTAGAACTAGATGCTAAGACCTTGTTGTTGAAGTCAACACACCTCCTGACACAAGATGAAAAGAAACAATACTTCATCCAAGCTGAAAGCTACCTCCCTGCTGGCTAGCATTCACAGGTGCCAGAAGTTGCTACACAGGCAGCTGGTGGAGAAAAATGATCAACTTTTCGTTACACTGTGGGCCCTGCATGCTACAATACTGACCTGTCAGATAAGATGCACATACTGTTGCAACAGTGACATGTCTGTCTGGGAGGAAAAGTAAAGTCTTTCCAAAGACTGAAACATTGAGTCTCTGGGATTTTTTTTTAAATATTAATTTGTTAGAGTGTGTGTGTGTGTGGAGGAGGGAGGGTTGGGCTACCCCCCCCCCATATGAGGATATATATGCTCAAGCCCTGCTCAGTGTGGAACTTCTGCTGCCTTTAGATCAAGATAGTGAACTCTCAGCTCCTTCTCCAGCACCATGCCTTCCTGGATGCTTCCCACTGTGATGATAATGGACTAAATCTTTGAAACCATAAGGCAGCCCCAATTAAATGTTTTCCTTTATAAGAATCACCTTGACCATAGAGTCTCTTCACAGCAATAAAAAACCTTAACCAAGACACCTTGTCACCGATCCCCTCACACCTGGTTTCACAGGCATGTATATGATACCCCTCTAGTTACATGGGTGCTGGGATTAGAACTTTGATCCTCACGATTGCACACGTACTCTTAAATGCCCTCTCCATCTACCACACAGAGCCTTGCTTCGATATGGAACCACTGAGGAATGACTGAAGCTCTATCTCCTAGGCAGCCTTCTGCAGTGAGAAGCTATTCTTAGATCCGGCTTATTTCTTGAATCCTTGTCCTTGTGGTGGAAACAATTAAGGCCCCTGTTGTCATTCTGTAATGCGGTGGAGCTGGCACGATCCGGAAGTCTTTAGTTAAGATTCAAGCAAGGTTCTGTTCTCGCTGCCTCCTGATCTTATCCAACCCCATGATTTTCATTTAATTCTCTCAGATTTGTGCTGTTACATAAATGGTTGCTGGCACTGTAGCTAGCATATACTGTCTGCTCTACAGACTCCATTTGATGTAATTCTGCATGATCCCCAGTAAGAAATGCAGTGTCAGGATATTTTTTTCTCTTTTTACTTCAAAGGATGAAAAAATGAACACAAATCAGTTTGAGCAGGAGGTAGGGTGGTGGTGGTGGGGAGGAGGAGAAAGTTGAGGACACCTGGGCTTGTCAACTCTGGGGGTAGATGTGGATCTAAACTTACTGGAATCGGATGCTTTAAAAAAAATGTGTTTCCAACACTGAAAAGATGGTTAAAAGTAGTACCTGCTGCACTTGCAGAGGATAAACAAGAGTTCAGTTCCCAGCAGCTATGTCAGACAACTCTAAACTAGCTGTAACTATGGATCCAGGGGTTTGCCTCAAGTGAGATTGATTCTTTTAATCTATCTAAAATAAAGTGAGATTATTAGTTTAATCTAGATATCTATCTATCTATCTATCTATCTATCTATCTCATCTATCTATCCTATCTCTATCTCTGTCTCTATCTCTATCTCTATCTCTATCTCTATCTCTATCTCTATCTCTATCTCTATCTCTATCTCTATATTTCTGAGTAAATGTTGTCTTGCATACCCCAGGCTGACTTTGAACTACAATCTTCCTTCAATGTGACCCAGATGCTAGGATTGCAATGTATGCCACTGTGCCTAATAAGCTTTGTAAGGACTTTTAAGTGCTTACCTGTGTATGAGTAGACAGTACCAGTAGAATATATACATACATACAATATACATACATACAAACATACATACATACGTACATACATATAGTATACACACACACACACACACACACACACACACACACACACAGATATATTAGGTTGACTTGCAAGACTGTCTGAGAAGTCCAGAAATGGATGTCCACACCCCATAGAGGCTAAGAACCTGGTAGATGCTCAGTCTACAGGGCTGGATGCTTCCATTGTCCCAATGAAAGCTGAAAACACAGATATCCCCTAGGTAGTTACTGGTGTTTAGTCAACACTAGAATGTCAAAGAAGCTGCGGTATAGTGTCAGAAGAGGCTGGCCACAGCGAAGATATATATGTCCAGGAAGAAGTGAAAGGAAGCCAACAACACAGCTTCTTCTCTGGTCCTCCTCATACCTTGGTCCTGTGTGGTCAGGACCTGACAGGTATGGTATGGGAAAGCTCTACCCATTATAAGAGTGAGTCTCTTCCCTCTCAGTTTCAGGTTTTAACTAAGTCTACTTGATTATTTATCTTCATTGTCGACCTAATTAGATTAATAATCATCTAGGAGATGGACAAGGGACACCTCTTGCAGCATTTGGGAGGGTGTTACTGAAGAGGAAGACCTGCATTGAAAGTAGACAGAACTAACTACTTAATGGGCTGGAGTCCCTGATAGAATAAAAGCTATTGAGGAGTGCTGCTCAGACTCCACTTCCCCACCCCTAGAGGTGTGATTGGCCAGTGATCACAACTCTGGCTCCTGAGAGGGGAAGCAGGGTGGGGGTGGGAGTGGGGGGTGGGGGTGGGCAGGAATGGCCAAGAGTGAAAAGGCTTTAGGCAGAGGAAAGCTTAGGGAGAACAGACCCTTAGGAGGCAGCTTCAGTGAGACACCTCATTGAATGGGGGGATCAAAGGCTACTTAAATATCTGGGTGATGGGTAGGAGCTATCAGGATGAGTGTATATCATTGGCTGGGGCCAGGGTTCTGGGGATGCCTCATTTACATAAGGAGAAAGTCTAGGTGCTGCTCTGGTAGGGGTGAAGGTAGGGAAGAAAGACATCTTATTGAAAGGAGCCTGATATGGCTGTCTCCTAAGAGGTCCTGCCAGAGCCTTACAATTACAGAGGAGGATGCTCATAGCCAACCATTGAACTGAGCGTGTGGTTCCCAGTGGAGGAGATAGAGAAAGGACTGAAGGAGCTGAAGGTGTTGCAACATCAACCAGATGTCCCAGAGTAGGGGAATTGTGGTGGAAGGGGAGGTGGGAGTGAGTGGGTGGGTGGAAGAACAACTTCATAGAAGCAGGGGGAGGGAGGATGGGATAGTGGGTTTCTGGGAGGTGGGGGAAAACAGGGAAGGGGATAACATTTGAAATGTAAATAAAGGAAATATCTGATTAAAAAAAAAAGAAAGATGGGGAAGATCACCATTCTTCCTTAAGATACTCTCCAATTAAGTGTTCTACCAGAATGGCATGAGAAATAAGAAATACAGATGCCTTACATGGTCTGGAGTGATGGCTCAATGGATATGACCATTTGATGCACTTCTAGAAGACGTTTGATTAATTCTAAGTACCCATGTAGTCAGATGGCTTGCAATCAACGGTAGCTCCATCTCCAGGGGATCTCACTACTCCCTCTTCTAACTTCTGAAGGCGCGCGCGCACGCACACACACACACACATACACACACACACACATACACACACACTCACATCTATAAAAATAAAAATAATTAAAATCAATACACTTTTGGCATACAAACGAGAAACAGATTAATAACCCATTGTTTGAACATAACAACTGAACAATTGCTTCAGTAAAAATACTTTCACCTCTCTTACCCCAAGGGAGGAAAACAAAACAAAACAAAACAAAAGAAACAACAAAAACTGAAGGCAACTGGATTCAGGAAAATATGAAATTATCCTTGAAAAGGGGCTAATTATGTTTTCTCTGTAAAGAGAAGACAGAAAGTTTAAATGTAGAAAAACAGATTTTGACATATATACACACAAAAGAAAATGACATGCAGCTGGTTTTGATATAGCTTATGCTCGCTTGACAGTTTTATCAGCCCAAACAATTAAAAAGTCAGCAATTATTATTTTCCAAGCACTGAGTTGAAGGAGGGGGTGACTGCCGGGTTAAGCAAAATCATCACTCTTTTAGACAAATAAGATGAATTACCTCCCCTAGAGGATTCCTTCACTCTGTATTTGCTCAAAGATACCTTTCATGTCAGTAACCATGCTCCTGCAAAAAGCTCCCTGCTGCCATCATTGTGAATTTAAACTCTGTTATGGTTAAAGAAATAAAGGCACGTGTTAGCATGTGTGCGTGGAAACAGGAGAACCAGGTGGAATTGACCCTGAGCAGGCATGTTGGAGATGGAAGATGAACTATTAGAATATGTAAGGGCCTTTGGCAAGGTCCGGAGTGTGGATCCGTGCTTCAAAACAAGTGTGACAAAGGGGGTTTGTTAGATTGGCTTACATGATGTGAGCTGGGTAGTCTAATGACAATGGTCTACACACACTGGAGAGGTGGAGAAATCAGTACCCATTCAGTGTATGAGACGGGATGCCTCGATGGTCCCAATTGGATGACTGAAGGCCCGAGAATTTCTGGAGAAGCACTAGCCTTCATTTTACATGGGAAAGATGGAGAAGATAGGTCTTGATGCCAGTGAGGGATGGTGGCAACAGTAGCAGCAGCAGCAGCAGCAGCAGCAGCAGCAGCAGCAGCAGCAGCAGCAGCAGCAGAGTAGATACACTCACCTGCAGGAAGTGAAAGTAGGTAAACCAAAAGCAATAGCTTTCCCCTTGGAGTTCCTTTACCTGTGAGCCATCACTAAAATTACTCCGAGGGGGAAAAAAATCTTCCCCTTCAGGTAATCCTTCCAGGAAATGTCATTTTGTCTAGAGGTGTGTCTCAGAGTTGACTCCAGATGCAATCAAGTTAATGACAATAGTAATTAACCAGCAAATTTAGCAATCAATTTATGAAGAGTAAAACTCGCTTTTGCTAATTGATATAAGGTTCTGGTCCAAGGTCAGATGCAGCAGTTGCTATAGTTCTCTTGTGAGGGTGTTATATGAAATGATGGACCCCCTACATTGGAACACATTCTTCCCATCACAACCAGTAACATAGAAATAAATGCCTTCCAGGAGCATACTTCAAAACCCAAGAATCTCCACCTAAGCTATACATTCCAGACCTGGGAGCAAATCCTCAGCAGACACATAATAACAAACACAAACAAACAAACAATCGAACAACAGCAGGCTTAGTAGTTCATGCCTGCAACCCCTAGTACTGAGTAAAGAGAGACAGGAAGATCTCTGTGTTCTTGGGGCTTGCTGGCCAGCCGGTTTAGCCTATCATGACCTCCAGTTTAAATAGGAGATCCTATCTGAAAAAAAATAAGATAAAGAATGATTAAGGAAGACATACAGCATTGACCTTTGGGCCCCACATGTATGCTGAAATACACGAACACATACAGCTTACCTTGTACCCTACTCCAGCATGTACAACTATATCCACGCATGGTTACATGTACAAACATGTTCACATGCAAAGAAGAGGAAGGAAGTCACATATCTTAGTCAAATAAAAGGATTTTTTTCCCTTTTGGGGTATTGTCAGACTGGAGAAATGGCTCAGTGATTAAGAATCCTTGCTTCTACAGAGGATCTGAGTTTGGTTCCCAGCACCCATGTCAGGTAGCTTACAACTGCCTAAAAGTCCAGGTATAGGAGATCCAACGCCCTCTTCTGGCCTTCTTGGGCAGTGCGCCTATATACAGGTATACACATATTATGCACATAGTTTAAAATAAAATAAATGTTGTTAGATTCTTGAAAAGAATATCTAGCAATTCATGTTCTTTTCCCTTTCTCTGTTTGTCTATTTAAGTGTCAAAGAAAACCATCTTGTCAAATGAGTAGAAGGGAGCAGAATTAAAAAGAATCATTTGGCACTCAATCTTTTCAGGCTGTCTGAATGCACTCCTGTTGATATAGACCTATCAAAATTAATTCTGCCTGCTTATACTCTTCACTGCATTTTTCAAATTGAAAGCACAAAATCCAAATGCACCCGAGTTTCCAAAGGAATCTCTATTCAGTTGTTGGAGCTGATGTCTTTCCAACTCTAAGACCATTGTTCAAAGCCCCTAAGGTATTTATTAATTTTTCCTTTGCACAGTGATGTGCTATACAGTCACAGGGTAACAGCAATCAGGTTGTCTATACTCATTTATTCATGTAGTATTTTGTACTCTTTTAAAAATGTTTCTACATATTTAATTAAAATATAATTTCATCACTATCCCTTCCCTTTGTGCCCTCTAGTTTCTTCCACATTCCCTCTTTATGCCCTCCCCTTCTCAAACCGAGAGCCAATTTTAAACTATTATTGTAATAAACACATGTACGTATGTTTATAAGTATGTACAAATGCATAAATACAACTTGCTGAGTCTGTTTTTACTGTTGTATGTATAGGATTTCAGAGACAACCACTTTGTATTTGGTAATCAATTAGAGTGCTCATTCCTGGGAGAGGTCCATTCTTCCTCTCTCAGCAGTCATTAGTTGCCTGTAGTTCTTGTCTGAGGGAATGATCCTATGAGATTTCCCCCTTCTATGTGAGCATGTCTATTGATATTGCCATTTCTATGATCTTCTTTATGCAGCTATTTCTAGGAGGGGCTGCTTCTCCATGGTCTTCCTGTCATTTCTCTCTCTGATGTTTCTTGATCCATAGATGCAGGAGCTGTGATGCAGATGTATCCATTGGGGGCTGGGCCCTCCCACAATCTGTTGACCTCTATATTGTGTCTAGCTGTGGTTTTCTGTAATTATCTCCATTTACACTGTAGAGAGAGTCTTTTCTGATGAGGGGTGACAACTCTACTTACCTATGAGTATAAGATTAGAAACAATGCTAGTCTAGCAAAGAGGCAGTAGAGAGTTAGTTTTTAAGATACATGACCTCACTAGCCCTAGGAAGTTGGCTAGATTTCTAGTATTAGGCATGATTTTCCTCTTGTTGCGTAGGTTTTAAGAGCAATTACATTGGTGTTTGTTACCATCAATATGTGAATGTCACTTATTGCACATTTATGGTATCTTGTCATCTTGGTCATTATTGTGACTCATAGGTATTGAAGATGGGTAGGACTATTAACTGATTCCCTCCTTTGGCAAATTGCGAAATGTTTCTGGTACTGGAAAAGCTAGACTTTAGGAAGAAGCTGTTTAGATTAGAATCATTATCAATATAATCTTACCTTCAATCTTTGAGAGTCAGCCAAGAATAACATCAGTATATTGTTTCAAAAGTCAGTTGGATTACTCAGACCAACTATTTGAACATGAGTCTTTTGTGTCTTGTATTGGAAGGAGAAGGATGAACAAGGGACAAATGACACAAAGCTTATCTGATAAGCCTCAAGGAACCTTATTTATTTACTTAAAATTCATCCTTAAAGGAAGCTATGTCATTTGGACTGACAATAAACCCCATAAGAATCATGGATTTACCTTAATTTTATTTATGTGTATTGAAAGTATGACATTTGTGTGCATGGACTTGCAAAACACTAAGAAGTCATCAGATTCCCTGGAGTTGGAGTTACAGATGGTTGTAAGCTGCCCAATTTGGATACTGAGAGCTAAATTCAGGTTCTCTTCAAGAGCAGTGTTTTAGTTGGCTGTGTTACAACACCAAGACTAAAATCAACTATCTTTCAACTGGTTGACCAGCATCCAGGTACTCAAGACAGGAACAAGAAGGAGGATGGGGAGAAGGAGGAGAAAGAGGAGGAGGAAGAGGAGGAGGAATAGGAAGAAGAAGAGGAGGAGGAAGAGGAAGAAGAAGAAGAAGAAGAAGAAGAAGAAGAAGAAGAAGAAGAAGAAGAAGAAGAAGAACAACAACAACAACAACAACAAGAACAAGAACAAGAACAAGAACAAGAACAAGAAGAACAAGAACAAGAACAAGAAGAACAAGAACAAGAAGAACAAGAAGAACAAGAAGAACAAGAAGAACAAGAAGAAGAAGAAGAACAAGAAGAAGAAGAAGAAGAAGAAGAAGAAGAAGAACAAGAAGAACAAGAAGAACAAGAACAAGAAGAACAAGAAGAACAAGAAGTTTAAAGAAGAAGAAAGACTAAAATATCTAGATTATATCAGGAAGAGATTCTGGGAGAAGGGCAGCCCAGTTCCTGGACTGGGAAGTTCAGGATTGGGGGGGCAAGGTATGCCAGGTAGGGACTAAGGGATGCTGGGAGAATCTGGAAGCTAGGTCTGCTTTGGTATGTAAAATATGCACCTCAGTCCCTTGTTCCAGGTCTAAAACCAAACACTGTCAAACACACAACACCTGAGCATACCAGCCACATTGCAGATTTAAATGGGTTCATTTAAGTTATAATCTAGTCTGAGATGAGCCTAGCTATACAGCCAAGGTTATTTGTAAATATATTTTGAGTTTGAGTCTTATTTGTGGGAGCATGGGGCTGGGAAGAACCAGACCTAACTTCTGTAGGTTCGTGTATATGGCCTGGAAGTCAAAAATCAACATCAGGTGTTCCTCAGGTGCTGCCCGCCTAATCTTTTGAAACATTGTCTTTCCTTGGCCATTTGGCTAGGCTGACCAGCAAACCCTCAGTATCCTCTGTTCTTTACCTCCTCAGTGCAAGGATTGCAAGCATAATCACCATACCTGATATTTGTTTATGTGCACTCTAGGGATCAACCTTGGGTCTTCATGCTTGTCCAGCAACCACTATTCAAACTGAGCCTTTGCCCCAGCTCAGGAAAGTTCAGCAAATAGTTAATAAGCATCAGTTTCTTCTTTTACTGGATGGGAAAGAAAGAAAAATTAAACCTGCAGAATATAAAATGCTTTTTACTTTTGATTTGATTTTGGTGACATTTTGAAGAATCAAAACATTTTTCAATTTACTAGATCTCAGACCCTGGTAGATGAACACTTGATTATTCTAAAAAGCTCATCTTCACGTGACTCCTTTTCAAAATGACCCAGAAAAGTTGGGCTCGATCCCATACGGAGAGACTTACTACAATTTCTTCTCATTTTAAGAAGGAGACTCTAACCTGAAAATGCCTTCATCCAGCGAAGCATTGCTCAATTGCTCCTTTTATTCTCATTTCTGTAGGAGTATTCTTACATGATCTCTTGGTGGACAAAAGGGAATTAAAGATAATTATATTCGGTCTTTGAAATAAGCAAAGAGAGCCCACCTGGGAGACAGCCTCACTGAGGAGCCATATCAGACTAATTATCTGACTCTCAAAGGTAAACAGTCCATGTTGTGTGTGAGATGTTTCCTGGGGACACACAACACATGTACATGTACATAGCACTGTAGCTATGGAGCTAGTGACCGACCAAAGTAACACTGCAACAAGGTCCATGTTGGTGAACCAATGGCTTTGTATTTGGGTTACTTAAAGGTATGTGGGTGACTCAGTGGAGGCTGCGTCCCTGAAAAGCCTGCCCTGACACAGATGCCCTCTCTCAGAGGCTGCCATGTTGGAGCTACCCTGCACAGCTTGCAAGCAAGCAGCTCAGCGGCTTTGAGAACTTCTTGGCCGCTCAGCTGAGCAGTCTTCTCTCTTGGCTGATTTATTTATTTGATTGATTGGTTGGTTGGTTGGTTGGTTGTCAAGCTTCTGTAACACTGAGGTGGTACCCTCGTGAAACTTGCAAGTTTTAGTTTTCCAGACTTTTTTTTTTCTTGTGAAGTTTTGTTTACTTCCGAAGTCTCAGGAACCTCTTCCTTCTTCATGGAGGGAATGTTTCAATCAGGAGGAAGCTGCTAAACACCCACCCGCAACCTTTTAAAAGCAAAAAGAACTCCACAGTATGAAGACTCAAACCAAGGCAGAGGTATTGCCTTCCACAAAGAATTTCTTGTCTGTATTTTTAGTGCGAGCAAAGGATGTCCTTATGACATCTAATTTTATATATTAATATCATAAGAAAACTTTTGTGACGTTGTAAACTTTCAATGTGTGCATTCATTAAATTTTACTTATAATCCTGTGTGTGTGTGTGTGTGTGTGTGTGTGCACCATAGTCAGAGGGCAACTTGGAAGAGTCAGTACTCTTCTTCTTTCTTGTTTTTGAGGCAGGATCTTTCTCACTACTTCTGCCATTCTGAGCAATCCACACTAACTGGCCCACAAGCTTCTGGTTGACTCTCTGGAGTCTGTGTCCAGTCTCATCACAGAAATACTAGGATAACAGACATGTATTGCTACATTTAGCTTTACATGTGAGTACTTGGGTTCAAACTTGGGTTACCAGGCTTGTGTGACAAGTGTTTTCACCTTCTGATCCATCTCATTAGCCCCTGAATTTATATGTGTCAATTTATAACACAGACCACTAACCAAATGAAAGCACAAGGGTTGTAGCCAGTAGGTATCTGATGAGACATCTCGGCATTTCTTAGAAGTCTGTTCACCACTTTAGTAGGGTGATGGGAGTTGCTCTCTATCAGAGGGTTGAATGGAAGTTTGAGCACAGCACTAAATGGGAACTTCTCTGAAGCCTTGTGCAGGTTTAGATACTTGCAAAGTTTTATATAAATATATACCTATATATACAGCATTGTATATCATATTTTATTATATATTATGAATTTTTGTTTTACATCAGATTATTATATATTATATTTATTATTATATCATATATTATACACTTATATATTATACAATAATGTATGATAATATTATATATTATCATCTTTTATATATAATCATATGTATATTTGTATATTATATATATTATTGTATATGTATTTATATATGATAATTATATTGTTAAATATATATAATTAATATGTCATTTAATATATTTTAGTTACATAATATATAATATAAATTACTATATTGAATATATTAAATATAGTATAATAAATATATACATATATAATATACATATATTCAGTTTTGTGTTTCTCTTTAAGTGGGATACAAGTGCAGAACCTGGGTTTGCTTCAAGGGGAAAGTTTTTAGGTGTAAATGGGAACAAAGCTTTCTTTTTGCAAAACATATCAACATTTTTTTTTCGAGACAGGGTTTCTCTGTGTAGCCCTGGCTGTCCTGGAACTTACTCTGTAGACCAGACTGGCCTCAAACTCAGAAATCTGCCTGCCTCTTCCTCCCAAGTGCTGGGATTAAAGGTGTATGCCACCACGCCCGGCTAAATAACATGATTCTCAATACACCCCTGCAAGGTAATGGAAGAAGTAAATAACTGCTGGGGAAGTGACTCTCCAACTAACTGAACTTCCCTCAGGAGACTCTCTGACCTGCTGTGCTACCTAAAAGGAGATTTATGGGTTACAGTTATTCGCAAGCTTATAAGGCACGTGCTGTATCATTTTGTGTGCTATTATAATACACTGTCACACATTGGGGGCTGATAATAACACAAAATCAGTTACCCCATTACTGTTCAGTTTGGAGGTCAAAAAAGTTTAGACCGGACAGCACAGGCCTGGCATCTCAGATCCTCAGAATACTGAGGCAGGAGGATTGAAAGCTGAAAATCTGCCTAAGCTTGAGTGAGTTCAAAGTCATCCTGAGCAATTTAGCAAGATTATAGCTCAAATAAAAAGAGGGCTGTGGCATAGTTAAGTGGTAGAGCACCTGCCTAGACTCCCTCAGGGAGAGGATGGGGGCATGGCTCAGGAGTGGATTATTTGTTAAAGTCCAGTGTGGGCTGGATGTGTTGTTCGGTTGTGGAACCGACCAAAGACAGAATAGGGTGGCTCAGATGTAGATTGCTTGATTAGGATTCATTCGTAAGGACTTGGGGTATAAATCAATGATAGGGAACTTGTCTAGATTGTCTAGTGAGAGCCTGAGAGCCAGTAATCAATGGCGGGGAGGGATGGAGGAAGGAAGAATAGAAATGAAGAAAGGAAGGGGAAGGAAACGAGAAGGCTCATGGAAGGAACAGAGGTGGGGAAGTTAAATGGAACAACAGAGCTTCATTTTTCTGGAAACCACAGAAGAGTATACATCACCTTCAAGAAGCTGACATGGTCTGTATTCTATGTTCCAATTCATTGTTTTCATCCCCTTATAGGCTCTCTGTGATGGCATTAAACCTACCACGAATATCTAGGATAATCTACCAAAATTAAGATCTCTCACTTAATAATGTATTCAAAGACCCCTTGGTGAAGTAAGGGCATGCATTTATAAGTTTAAGGGAATGAGACTGTAGACATCTTTGAGAAGCACCCATTGACCTTATCGCATGTACCTAGGCATTACCTCAAGGGACAGAATCTAAAGTAAACTTGACTTTCTCTATGGACGAGAGAAGGGTTTAACTATAAATGTTGATGTCCTTTTTATTGCTGGGTATTAAAATGTATGTATTTGGAGGACGGTTGCAAAAAATCACCTCCTCCTTGGGCTAAGAACCTCTTGAATACAGGAAGTGGCACTAACTGACATAATCTTGGTGGAGCCAGGCCTACCACACACTAAGTGCCTACTAATTACTTCTTAATGAGGGGATATCACTCTTTCTGTAAGGGAGGAAGTGGAGATGGTCAGGGAAACGGATAGAAAGCTCATAAAGAAAATGGACCTACAATTTATCTTTCATGGCATAAATTGCTTCTTTTTTGAAACGTATTTGTTTGAGGTTTCTGGTGTTTGGTAATGAAATGGAGAGCATGGATAATATAGTTATTATCTCTAAGGGGAACAGAGTGAACTTAAGATCAGCATGTCTAAATTGGTAAAACTCTTGCCTCAACATAAGAAGAAAGTAGGGGGATGAGGATGAGCTCAGAGGTAGAACTTTCGCATAAAACTCTTTATTGAGGTGCTAGAAGTCAGAGTACTTGCCTAAAATTTCCCAGTGAATGAATGGGGCATAGCTCAGTAGTAGTTCACTTGCCTAGAATCCAGTAGTAAGAGAATAAGGATGTGGCTGGAAGGTATAGCCTTTGCAGAGGAACCTACAGTTAGAAGAGTTGTAGAGCACATGCTGAGAATTCCCCAGAAAGGAGCTAAAGGCCATGTCTCCATGATAGAGCACTGACTTAACATGTATAAGCAAGTTCTCTATAATTAAAGTCACATAGTTTAGTGATAAAGCACAATGCTTAGAATCCCCCCAGTGAGGAGCTGGAGGCATGGCTCAGTGGTAGAGCCCCTGCCTAGAATCCCCCAGGGAAGGGCTGGTGGCTTGGCTCAGTGGTAGAGTCCCTGCCTAGAATCCCCCAGGGAGGGGCTGGTGGCTTGGCTCAGTGGTAGAGTCCCTGCCTAGAATCCCCCAGGGGGTGGCTGGGGCTTGACTCAATGATAACCTGCCTAATATGTACAAACTGTGATAGATATAATGGAAGATGATTCTAGAGTATATTATGGTATTAGAAAGTAGGAAAGGTCTAAAAACAAAACCACGTGACTCAGCTGTCTAAATCGATAAAAACAAACAAACAAACAAACAAACAAACAAAAACCCAATGTATAGCATGTAGAAATGATACAACAACCAGATTTGAAGGTACTCACTTGACCAAAGCTGGGATTGAATTAAAAGCCAAAGCATGAAAGGGATACTTGTGCATATATGATTATCTAAATTCACAACAAGGGAAGCAAATCAATAGGAAAACAAGATATAAGTCTTCCCTTTGGAAATATTATGTGACAAATGTATAAGTATGCATGTAATAATTATGGTAAAGGGATGGACTACACTGGGTGAAAGTTTACACAGAAATATGGTGTAGGTGGAAGCTCCCAGTACTACTCCAGAAATGAGGATTTGTAGACTTAAAAGGGAATATACTGGACTGAGAAGATGGCCCAGTGAACAAGAATGCTTGCTGTGTGAGAACAAAGATCTGAATTTATATCTCCAGCACTCATGTCAAAAGCCAATCAGGGCTTCGTGCACCCCTCTAAGGACAGTGCTGTAAGAAATTGGAGGCAGGAGGATAGTTGCAAATTACTATATATCAGCCTAACTCCAGCTTCAGCAATGCCCCCAGTAAAAAGACAGCAAGCTGAGCAGTGTTTTCTTATCTCTCTCTCTGCTTCTTGACTGTGAAGGCAATGTGACCGACCCTCCAATCACCATGGCTTCCCCACCATGACTCTACCTCCCCAATCACCATAGTTTCCTCATCAAGATGGCCTTGTTCTAGTTTCCTTTCTGTTGTTGCAATTAAAGGTCTCTGACTCAAGCAACTGAAGGGAGGAAAGGGTTTATTTCATCTCAAAGATTGTAGTCCATCATCAAGGGAAGCGAGAGCAGAAACTCAAGCTGTAACCATGAAGGGACACTTTTTTGCTGACTTTCTCACAGTTCATGCTTATCTAGCTTTCTTAGGTATCTGAGTACCAGGGGCCTGGAGAATGGTGCCACCCACTGTAGGCTGGACCTTCTTATGTATATTAAGAATCAAAACAATCCCCTAGAGCAGGGGTTCTTAACATGTGGGTCACAACCCCTTTGGGTATAGACAGACCCTTTCACAGGGATTGTATATCAAATACCTACATTATGATCATAACAGTAGAAAATTACAGTTATGAAGTAGCAAGGAAATAGGGTTATAATTTGAGTCACCACAACGAGGAACCATTAGGAAGGTGGAGAACTACTACCCCAAAGACATGTCCACAGGTGAATCTGATCTAGGGAATTCCTCAATGGGGGTTTTTCCTTCAGGTAATTCTAGACTGTGTCAAAGTTGACAAAGATTGCTAGGCCAGACTGTATCTTTAGACTGTGAGTCAAAATAAAACCCTCTCTTCCATGGGTTGCTTTTTATCAGATATTTGCTCACAGCAATAAGAAAAATAACTACCTACCCCCCCCATCTGAAGCATCTAGATTTAACCAGTTTATATAATTAGAATCATATACAGAGTTTTTCATCCCCCAATAACTTTACAGGCTTCAGACTGGAGGAGGATAGGAGCTGAATTCTGTATCTGGAAGAATCCCAGAGCCTTGCAAGTCAAACATCCTTATTTGCATGAACCTTTAAAAGCTCTGACTAGCCCTTTCAACTCTCCTTGATCAGCCAACCTAGCAACAGCATCCTAGGGTCTATTAAAGTTTTGGAGTTTCAGATGATTCAGGATTTCTGCACTTCAAAAGCACGTTTGATGAGGGCGGTATTATGGGGGAAGGGAGGTGGGCCCCTGGGAGAGATAAGAGTTTTCTGTGGACTACTGCTCAAACGAATACTATTCCCTCCCATTTTTGAGGCAGCAACTTCACTTGCTACTGCTACCAGCATCTAATTTGGGGACTCCAAGTAAGGTCTCTTGGAAGTCTGCTTGAGAAAATAAAATGCATTCCTATTTTACTGTGTTATAGGGGCCCTCTTTTTCTTCCTTTCCTAAGATACATCCTGACAATAGAAGCAAATATAAAGGGCTGACAGTTGAGTAGCTTAAAAGACAGAAAGTGATTTCAGTGTAGAGGCTAGATGTTTGAGAAGGACATGTGAATAGTTAATTTTATCTGAGGCTTCACTCCTTGAACTGTATCTGGCCATGGTGTTTCTGTGTCAACATTTGTCTGTTTCCTAAGCATTCTTTTTAAGAAGACAGAAGTTGCATTGGGTTATAGCTCACCTTAATGGCTTGATTTTTGGCATATTAATTCCTTAAGTACTGTTGTGAAACTATTTTCTTCTGAATTGAAACATTCTTTCCTGGAGGGAAATTCATTAAGACTTGAGAAAGAAATGAAACTCACCAAGCTGAAGGTGTGAATAAATCTCACAAAGGCTCAGGAAGTTCCCCAAACTTACAAGATTCATAAGGCCCTACCCCCAGGATAAACAATCAGCAATTATCACCTGGAAGAGAAGATTCTCTGAGCAGCCAAGCTATTATGCATGCTGGTGTAGGATTTTTTTTTTAATAATGTGGCTGAGTTGTTCATGTTCCCATAAGTGAGAGGTTCCTCACTCATTCCCATGTAAGAAACCCCAATAAATACAGGGGTTCATTGAATGGGTAGAATTGTTCTATGGGGCCCTGTCTAAGGTAATGTGTTTCTTCTCATCTCCTCAAGAAAAGTCATGGAAAATCTTCCTTCCAAATTCACTTATATTTTGATGCCCTATGGTTAGGAATTCAATATATAATTTAATATGCAATACAACTTGGCCTGCACATATTTAAACAAATAGGTACTTTTGTCTATTTA
This sequence comes from Apodemus agrarius, assembly GCA_964023405.1. NCBI lineage: Eukaryota > Metazoa > Chordata > Mammalia > Rodentia > Muridae > Apodemus > Apodemus agrarius. The sequence goes on from OZ030028.1 coordinate 23,522,563, forward strand.
TTTTCAGTGGGACATGCAAGTGCACACCACATTAATTAGTTATCTCTGAGAATCGACTAACTCTGGGAAAGATAATCCATGCCAACAACAAAGCCCAGATCACAAACTATCAGAATAAAAAGACAGGGTTAACACTGGGGGACCCACAGACAATATAATCTTTAGTCAATATATTCTACGAGCCATTGATTAGCCTACGAGACTGGACAGAGATCTTTCTGCTCAGTGGATATGTACCCTAAGTCTAGTAATCATTAGTAGGGCCGTGTATTCATTGCCACATGTAGATTTAGCCAAGAGACATCCTTCTAGGCTTGCCTTTGTGAACTAAGGATGAAAGACTCACCCTGAATCTCGACGAAGCCATCCCATGGACTGGGGCCCCATCATGAACCAAAAGGAAGAGATGCTATGAGCACCAACAGTCATCTCTCTTGGCTTCCAGACTGGACACACAATGTGACCACTGCCTCCTGCTCCTGCTGCCATTCTTTCTCCATCACTCCATCCTGGAATTGTGAGCCAGAATAAACCCTTCCTCCCTTGAGCTACTTCTTATCAGCTATGTAGCCATAGAGATAAAAGACATCGTGAATATGTGCCCTAGGGAGCTGGTACCAAGTAGGCTCCTAGAAGCTCCTTGTACTTAAAAGTATTCACTTCTCTCTTGACTCCACAAGATAACCAGGACCAGGAGGATTTTCTCCTGGCACTGTAAGTGGAATAACAAATGAAGAAACCCAGACGAGTTGCCTGTGTCCCACAGTCTATAAGATCATTGAAACAATGAACACACCAAGAAATTGGGGCCCCTCCCCCCACCCCAGGAAAATTAATCTGGAAGAAGGAAAAGGCTGAAGCCTTCCTTCAGCTAGAGGGGCAGGTCCGGGGGGGCGGGGTGGGGGGAGGCTTCTCTTCTGAAGAGATCTCACACAGTTCTGACCATTTGTCAGACCTTCTTACAGAGTAAGAATGGAGACCAGAAAATGATGGCTCAGCTGTAGGCGGGGTCACATCTTGCCCCAGGACAGCTTCAGTGTGTATATCTCTGGCCTTCTGTTTAAACTGCAGTATAACTTCAGGACCTTGAAGATGGACTTGGTGTGTGGGGGGAAGGGGGGGCGGTAGGTGGGGAGGATGTCTCAGGATCTATTTGTCCCTTTTCCAGGATAGCTGCCTTGAATAAATCTCATTTTCCCTGGCTTTTAACGATTAATTTGACTGTTTCAATTGGCTTTTCTAGGACAGATGGGCAAATCTAACTTTTGGGGGTACAGACTATGACCCCAAGGCTGGCAACAGCATGCTCCCTTCTGTATCCTTGGTTTCTGGGCTCTTGCTTACTTCTCCATGTGTGCACGTTAGCTTCATCTCCTTCCCCTTCAAAGATGGAGGAGGCATGGAGGCGAGTCACCGAGATATCTCACTGTCAGTATTTAAGGTGTCTCTTCAGAGCTCCTCAAAGATACCCAAAGCCCTCCAACCATCCCTGTAAATGTGAGTCACTGTGTATTGCAGGAACCAAGGACAGATCACCCCAGGATGCAATGACACCCCAAGCAAGAACAATCACTGTAATAATAGAAAGCTTGTCAAGTCAAACAAGACTTCTTCGGGCCACTTCATAGAACCAGAACAGAGACAATGACAAGCCAGAACAGACCTTGACCAAGACTGCTTAAGCCTGCGCACCTCTTTGCTCAGATTCTTCCTCTATTGAAACCCAAGCCTATGCCAGCAGAAGATTCCCCCTTTATTTCCTCTTCTTCCCAATCTGCATACCGATCAAACGTCCTTTCTCTGCCCTGTACTGGGATCCATCTCTTTAACTGGCACAATTGAAGAAAAAGTCTATTCTCTTGGGCAAGAGCTAAGTGTGCCAGCACATGCCCATTAGCCCAGCATGCAGAAGAAAGAGGCTGAAGCATCATTAGTTCAAACCTAGCCTGGGCTACCTAGTTGGGCCTGTGTCTCAAAAATACACAAAGAAGGTTAGGAATGTGGCTTAGTTAGTAGAGTGCTGGCCTAGTGTGCGCAAAGCCCCGGGTACCATTTTATATTTATCTATTTTATATTTTAGTATTTACTATATTTATATTTTACAATTTTTACATTAAAAAATAAAGCCTATTTAAATATGCTATACATTTACTATATTTACCGGACTTATATTTTATCTATTTCTCCCCCAGCTCCTCATTAGATCAGATTATGACCCCATTTTATGAATAAGAGAACAGATATCAGAATGTTTGTACCAGTTGCTGAAGGACATGCTGAAGAAAAAGAACTCAGGCACAAACTTGTCTATATGGAAAGCCTGGATTCTCCCTCAATCACCAGGGATCTGGGGACAAGCCCTTGATACATGTGGAAGAAGATCACTTTAATTGTTAAGCAGGTGAACTCATTCCACTTGCTAATAAATCAACTTTGTTTCTAGGTATGTTGCTAAAGGCTTCTTAGAAGCATTTTGACTCACGGCTAATTAGACGATGTGGGTAACACCCCTCCAAAAAAAAAAATGAGCTTGTAATTTCCACTTTTTAAATTTTTAATGAATAAATAACAACCATATTCTTTATTTATTCAGCTTAAAAATGTTAATGAATGGCTCCCTTTCTAATTGCAAACCTGAATGTTTAAGAGAGCCTGACGCCTCCAAAGCACTGAGCGGTGAGGTTTCCTGTGTTGGTTTTCTATAAACATAGGAATTAGGTAATTACCATCCCTGCTATTCATTAAAATTCCAAATTAGATAAACAATAAGCAGAAATGTGGGGTTTTTATTCATTATTATTCAGATGAAGTATTTTGCTTATGATTTCTCATGCGTATGCGTGTGTGTGTGTGTGTGTGTGTGTGTGTGTGTGTGCGCGCGCGCGCGCACGCGCGCGCACGTGACTTTGTCCTGTCTTACTGGGCAGTCCATGTTACAAAGTCTCTTTTTCCTTCAGATTTCCTTCAGATTTAACTTTCTCTAAAAACAACAAAACACCTCCATTCATGTGCATGCATAGTGCCTGGGGAGGGTAGAGGAGGATATCAGATGCCCCAGTGCTGTAGTTATGGCATATGTGAAATGCCACGGAAGTGGTAGGAGCTAAGCTCAGACCCTGGGCGAGAGCTGCAAGCATTTCTAACCCCTGAGGCATCTCTCCAGCCCCCAGATTTAACAGTCTGTTCCCAAGTGAGTTGTTTATGTAGCAGGGAAGGGTGTGTCAGAGGGGAACCGAGGTTGAGGGGTGGAAAAATCCTAGTCGTGGTCTCAGATCACTCGATTGCGATGGATCCAAATGCAAGCCATTCACCCGCACTGGGTTTTGGTGTCTCAGTCTGCAAATCAGACAAACAAACAAACAAACAAACAGCTAGTTGACGTCAGACGCTGGCTGCTCTTTCTCATCCTCCACAGACATCTGGGAGCAACTGTGTGCCAGGCTCTGCCCTAAGTACTAAGTACTTATTCACCTAGTGGTGAAATAAGAAATGGCAAAAACAACCAACCAACCAACCAAACAACCAAACAAACAAACAAACAAAAAAACCCTGTTTGTGGTGTGACAGTTTCCTCCAAAATAAAACATTCTATCTTGGAGAGAAGTTCTTCTAAGATGTGATGCATTCTAAAGGAGTGAAACATTCCATCCTGCAGGGAAACTTGTTAAAACAACTCAGGAGCTTCAGGAAGTCCCTGAAATTGACCAGGTTTGCTAGGTCCCTTCCTCCAAAGCTTATGGAAGAAGGAAAGACTGATGAGAGACGCTTTCTGACAAGACAAGCTGTCTAGAAGAGGCTTGGAATAAATGAGCTGAGAAGAGAAGGCCCTTATCAAGCAGTCTAAAAGCTGTACCATGGGATCCAGGTCCCCAGGTTTGTGATCTCTCACCCATGATGAGGTAGCCTTTGGTGACACAGCTGTCTTTGAGTCATTTCTGCTCCCATAAGTAACCCCAATAAAACCTATTGGTCCTTCAAGTTGCACTTTTGGTGGTAACTCTACTTTGGTCTGCTACTGATTTACTATCTGGTGTGAGCAGAGGTTTCTTCACATCTCTCCATGAACCCTGTCACACAACAGATGCCACAGGTCCATTACCACAGTACTCAGGAACTGGATGCTGGAGCATCACGAGTTCAAGGCCAGCCTGGCTATCGTAAAACTGTCTCAAAATCCCACAAACAAGGTTTGAAATACAGTTAAGCTGGCAGAGTGCTTTCCTAGCATTCACAAAGCACTGGGTTCCCTGCTCGACACCACATTAACCTGTAATTCCTGCCTCCAGATGTTGAGGCAGGAGGATGAATTCAAGGACATCCCGGACTACCTTGGAAGTTGGAAGATAACTCACACTCAATGAAACCATGCATCACACACACACACAAAAACCCAACCAAACAAACAAAAGAACAGTCAACCAACCAACAAACAAGTGAAGCTGAGGAGATAGAGAGGGAGAAGAGAGGGGGGAGAAACGGGAGAGGAGATCCGGGAAGAAATCTAGAGAAGGAGATAAGAGAGTTAGAGAGAAAGAGAATGTAGAAATGAGAGAGGGTAAGAGAGAGAGAGATCAGGGAAAAGAGAGATAGACAGAGAGAGACAGAGGCAGGGAAGGAGAGAGGTTCGCAACAACCTATTTATTCGATCCAATTAGGTCTGTAGAGAGACTCTCTTATAAACATCACCTGTCAATAAAAAAGCCAATGGCCAATGAGCTGAGGCAGGAAACAGGAGGTGGGACAGTGACAGGAAGAGAGAGGATTCTGGGAAATAATGAGATAAGAGAGAGGCGAGGAGAGAGCCAAGAGGAGAGACAGCCTTAAACCAGCATGGAGATGCTGAGGAGACACTAAGGAAGAAGCCGGCCAGGTCTGAAGGAGAGGTAACTAACCACATTATAGTCACAGACTAGTTTAAGTGGTTAAGCAAGTTAAGAGCTAGTCAGGAAATAAGGCAAACCTTATGGCCTGGGCTCTTAATAAATAATTAGTCTTGGAGTCACCATTCTGGAAGCTGAGGCTGGAAAGGAAAAACAGATTTAAAACTTACTTTAGCATAGGCCCTACCTTCCGTTCAATTACAAACCCCATTGGGCTTTATTGATGAGACTGAAGCTCTTATGTATGATCTCCATGCCTCATGCCTGAGCCCTGCAGCAATTTGAGTCAAGCCTTCAAACCACGCATTCCAAGATGTTTCCGGTCCAAACCACAGCAGATGTTGTTCAATAAATATTCTCTCTCTCTCTCTCTCTCTCTCTCTCTCTCTCTCTCTCTCTCTCTCTCTGTGTGTGTGTGTGTGTGTGTGTGTGTGTGTGTGTGTAAATGTACATGGGTATATGTGACATACATGTATGTATATGTAGAAACCAGAGGTCAAGCCCAACTAAAGTTCCTCAGTGCCAGCCACCTTGTTTACTGAAGATAGTCTTTTGCTTATCAAGTGTGTGTTAGACTGGTTTGACATGAATTCCAGGGATTCCCCCTGTTTCCGTGACCCCAAATACTGGGAGAGAATTCTAAACACATGCTATCACACCTAAATCTAAAAAGGGTCCTGGGGATTGAACTCAGTCCCTCCTGCTTTCAAGGCAGGTACTTTACCAACTGAGCCATCTCTGCAGACCCTATAGCCACTTGATATGAGTCACTTAGCTCTAGAGTGTATTAGCCCCACTAGAGAGCTTTGAATAATGAAGCTTCCAGGAGGATCACACCAGATCATTGTAATTAGCATCCCCAGGAATAAATAATACTCACAGACACCTCCTCGTGGGCCTCTGTATGTGGGAGCCCAACCTGAGCCTGGCTGGGATTAAGCATTCCCCCTCGCGTTTGAAAGGCTACTCCTCCTGATGCTTTGACCTTGAGGACTTAAGACCTGTATACATGTGAGTGACAGAGACAGCATCAGGACCCAGAGGCTGCTAGGGTGACCTTTCTGGGCAGGCCGGCCACAAGTAGACATGTTTGCAATTTCTGCGGAAACCTGAAATGTGAAAATGGGATTTTCAGTAATAAGGTCTCCAACACAACAGGCTGTGTCAGCAGGCAGCATGGCCGCAGGCTGCCGGGGAAATCACAGGCAATCAGCTGCAGCAGGCTGGCGAGGCAGCTGCAGTCCACTTTGTAGCTTCTTAGGCGGGCTTTGTGTGGCTTAATGAGGCTTTCCTGGGCTCTTCTCCGCAGCCAGCTGGCAGAAGGCTGGGATTGGACAGAGAGGGCTGCTGAGACTGCCCTTTGAGCACAGGCATTTATGCTCGGAACCCCTCTGCTGTCTTCGGAGCTCCCTTTAAAGAGCAGGCTAAGGAGACTGCCTCCTAGGCAAGGCGCTCACCACACGAGCTCAAGGACCTGAGTTCGATTCCCAACACCTAAGTAAAGAATTCCAGTTGTGGTTGTACATACATGGCAATCCTAGTGCTTGCGAGGTGTAGACGGGGTTGGGGCTGAAGTACATTGGCTGGTCAATGCACTAGTCTAGCTTGTTTGTATGTTCCTGGAACGTACACACACACTGTCTCACAACAGTGAGACTCCATTTGGGGGCTGGGGGAGGGGCAGAAATGGACAATGCACCAGAGGCACACCCATTTGTGCATATAGGTGAACATGAACACACACATACACATCACCTCCACCACCACCACTCCCAAAAAGATGATGGGGGGGAATGTCCCCTCTTCTTTCAAAGCAATTGTATGTACCCTGCTATGTTTTTCTTGTGGCTACAATTTAGGGAGATTTTGAATAGTATTCTGAATCGCCGATGATGAGACAGGATAGCCGAGATAGCAAGGGCTTTCCCAGGGTCCGTGTTTTTCTCCTATGTCCCGCTTTCAGTTTAGCAGATGGTAGGTGAATGGGACTAAGCATAAATGAAGCCGGGCATTGTAGAACACAGCTGCACACTCAGTGCTTGGGAAGCTGAGGTAACAAGACTGCATGCAACCAGGAGGCCAGCCTGTACTACTCAGAATTCAAGCTATATAAGTGGGTTCAAAGCCAGCATGGCCTTTATAGCCAGACTCAATCTCAAAACAAAAACAAAACAAAACAAATTACCAATCAACTAGGGCTGGAGAGAAGATCCAGGGGTTAAGAATACCTAAAATTCTTGCAGTGAACCTGAGTTTCTCTACAAGTACCCATGCCAAGCAGCTCACAACCTCCAGTAACTCCAGCTCCAGAGGGTTTCAATACCCTTCCTGGGTACCTGTACTCAATGTCTGAGTGTCTGTGTGTATAACATAAAAATAAAGTGGTTTTCTTAATTAACCAAATAAATTAATAAATAATTGAAATCAAAGCTTCCAGAATGTTCAGGTACTCTGTACCAAGAAGCCAAATAGGGCCATGCATTTGAGTGACAGTATGGTCTGAACTGACTTTGAATTAACTATTATAGCACTGACTATCCTCTAGTTTATGATCCTTCTGCCTCAACTTCCCAGAAGCTGGGATTAGAGTTCTGTACTACCATTTCCTAGCTTTTGGATTTGTAATTATTGAAAAGCAGGGGAGGCTTCTGAGGAGGCGTCTAGTTGGAAGAAACAGATAACCAGTGGCGTTCGTGCATTTGACCGGTCTGAAAGCATCTAGAATCACCTAGGGGACAACCCTTGGAGTGTGTCTATGAGGGAGTTTCTAGATGGGTTTAAGTGACACAGAAGGGCTCATTCCAAATGTGGCTGTCTCTGTTCCCTGGGCTGGCTCCCATATTGAATAAGAAGGAGACGGTGAGCCGAGTACCAGCACTCAATCTCTCCCTGCTTTCTGACTGGACACAATGTGACCATCTGCCTTACCTTCCTGCAGTCATGCCTTCCCTGTGCTGAGATAGACTGTGAGCATTCAAACTGTGAGCTAAACTAAACCTTTCTCTCCTTACATTGTTTTTATCAGACAGTCCATCTCCGCAATGAACAAAGTGACTAATTCAAAGGGTATATCTTACCCCTGGACCCTCGTCTTTTCATCTTTGCTTTCTGGCCGCCACGAGGTAGGCAGCCATGTCTATCACGTGTTTCCTGCCTCCATGATTACCTGCTGCACCATAGGTCCCAAAGCTACCAGACTAACCATGTGTTGACTCCTCTGACCCGGAACAAAAGCAAATCTTATCGCCTCCTAACTTAAATCTTGTCACCAAGTGAAAGAAGATTGTCTAACACAAAGGATAAGCCTTAGAACGAGGAGGGGTTAAGGGGAGTTTGGAGAGCTATATGCATAGAGGGAAGAGAAGGAATATCTCAGTAACAGCAAACAAGGTGTGGGAGACAGCAGTTCTTCAGGAGGGGGACAAAAACAAACAAGCAAGCAAGCAAACAAACAAACAAAAGACAGATCATCTGGAAGCTCACACAGTCTGACTCCAGGGCCAGGTTAATGACTTTATAGACACTGGTAACTTTCCAGTTGAATGCCTATGAATGATTCATCTTCCGGTCTATAAAAATTATATAAAAACAAGTCATTTGCTCTAATCCTCCTATTGCTAATGATCCCTAAGTGTGGGAGCTCCTTGCTCCTCTGTCTGGCCCCCATGACATAGAAAATGTATGAAGTTTAGACCCAAAGAAAACACTTTGTTTGAGATTACGTTAGACCTTCAAAAGCAAGCGTGAACATAAATTTGGAGATGAATAAGCAGAGCACAGGAAGCCTGCCTCTCTGCTTGACTTCAATAACTTATCTCAGCGAATCCCCAGCAGAAAGCATCTTACATACTTCAGTTCTTGAGAAGATGAGACGTGAATGCTGGGGGATTAGAAGACAGAAGGGCTTTATTGCAACAGTGAACAAGCTGAAAATTACTAGGTAATGGAATCTCAGTGGGAGGCCCTCCTACCCTGCCATTAGCTAACTCTCACAATGATTGCTTCAGGATCAGCTCGGGTTATATAAACTCTGCAACAAGGCTTCCACGTTTTTCACCCTCATCTGAGCTCAGCCCAGAGACCACCACACATGAAGACAGAACACACAACTGCCTTCCAGAATCTTCCACCTCGTGGGACATGCTCCACAATTACTTGCTTTTGAGGATGCTTTATTCTACTAGAGATGGTTTCTTTGGACCTCTCATGTGTACTGTGGCTAAGGAGAAGTAAGGGAGTGATACCCATCTCTCTGCAGGCCGGGCTGACTTTGTGAGGTCACTGCACTGAATGGCAAGCCTGAGCAGGGACCCTAGACAAGATCAAAATGACACTGCAACCATGAAGGCTTGAGGCTTTGAGGAATGGTGGCAAAAGATCTTGGCCCCCAAGTGGGTTTTGCAACATCAGGGCCTCTGCTACTGTATGATGACACAACTGTATATCAAGTCAGGAGTGATGCACACACCTTTTTCTGACCTTTCCAATAATTGCACCTTACAGCTAGGTATTGGTCTGCTATACAGTTCGTGGTTAGATGGTATGGACTCTTGGGTTATGTGGGTCAACAAAACACTATATTCCAAACTTTGGCTCTTTTATTCTTTGAATTTGAGGTATGTGTGAGTCTCTCTCTCTCTCTCTCTCTCTCTCTCTCTCTCTCTCTCTCTCTGTGTGTGTGTGTGTGTGTGTGTGTGTGTGTGTGTGTACTGAAACTACTCATGGGAAGATGTGAACACATGCCATCTCAACCCAGATAGGGAAATAACAACAGAGCAAAGAAAATATATCACCCAACTCCAACTGGGTGAACTAGTGAGTTATTATGATAGTTTACAGGAATATGACTAAGGGGTTACTTACAGGAGCAGAAATGGCTCAAAGGCAGCAAATTCACCAATACACAACCCAAGAATGCACACAAGCTTCAAACATGGAGCTCAAGCCAACAACTTACAGGAGGGTCAACAGTTCAGAGTGTCTTCTAAATAACTAAGATGGTCTGAGCCTCCTCCAGATTGTTGTGGTGGTCTTATAGAAAACTCAGCTAGTCTGCTTTCTAGGTATCTTGGCTTTTCTCAGCCTCTTCTACATAGCATGGCTTGGCAGAGTGTGTCCTTATTGCTTATATAAGCTTGGGAAGAAGGGGCCATGTAAATCTGGTCAGTTTCAGGGACTTCCTGAATCTTTTGAGTTGTTTACTTCATGAGTTTAATGAGCTTCCCTGGAGTATAGAATGTTTATCCTTCCTTTAGAACAACCTGTATCTTAAAGTGGCTTCCCTCCCTTCCTTCTTCAAACATCTGAGATATTAGATTTCATAGGAAATTGCTACATCACACTACAGTATATAAAGGGGTGTGTATGTGTGCATGCTGTGAGCTTTGTGTGCATGCATATGTTTGTGTATAATAGGAATTGGCTCACATGATCATGAAGGCTAAGAATTCCTACAATTCTCTTCTATCTGCAAGCAGAACTAGGAAGGCCATCGATACAACTCAGTCCAGGTTCTAAGGCTGAAGAATCAAGAACACAGAGTCAATGTCTGTCCTGGATCCAACAAGATTTAATTCTTCCTAACAATTTGCTTTATTGCAGGAGCCCACTATGCTGATTAATGCTCACCTACACTGAGGAGGATGGATCTTCTTTTTTTGTCTAAAAGTTTATGTTATTTTTTAATGTGTGTTCATGTACACATGTACACATGAGAGTAAAATGTCTATAGAGGCCACAAGAGAGTGTCAATTTCACTGGAGCTAGAGGGTGCTAGGAATTGAGATCATGTCCGCTGCCAGAGCAGTGAGCACTATAAAGCCCTGAACCACCTCTCCAGCACAGTACAAAATAGATTTCTTTACTTAGTGAAGAGCTCTCTCACTTTGAAATAATCCCTCAGATATACTCAAGCTTATTGTTTGAATATTGAATGTTCCTTAAAGCTCATGTTTTGAATGGATAGTTGTCTCCAACTGCAGTGCTATTTTGGGATGACATCAGACCTTTAGAATATTGTCTTGGGGGTCTATGATCTATTTTCCTCATGTCTACCAAAAAGTGGAAAGTAGCCCCCTGACCCCCATGTTCCTGTCACACAATGGGAACAGCTCTACCATTTCTTCCTTAGCACCATATATAGACTGATGTAGGAAAGGATACTGGAGCATCCTATGAAAGTTCACATATCAGCCGTTTGAAGACAGGACCTCACTTAGTATCCCAAGAACCAGGATACCACAGTCTCCTGGCTGTTCCCTGACTCTGTGCAAGTAACTTCAGGTGAGACAGGCCTCCAGCTGAGTGTCACAGGGACCAGAGCAAAGCAGAGAGTATGGGAACCAGACCCAACAATTATGGTCCCTGTAAAAGCAGCTCATCCTCTATGTCAAGGGTAGTGCTTGTTTTCAGATCCTGGTGAAATGAGATGCAGGTCAAGCAAGCACCTGCACAAGTGAAACCAGCAATGTTTCAAAATACATGGGTTGGGCTCACCTCTATTGGAAAGACTCCTTGGTAATATGCTAATAAGTAGCATTTCCATCTGATGTTTACAAGCTTCTCTAAGCAAAGGCTTGACTGACATTCTAGGCAGAGGGAACTGTGTGGTTAATTATATATAAAGTGACAAAGTGATATATAGAGAAGCATGTGAGTGGGAAGAAAGGGAAAGGAGGTGACTTGTGGGCAGAAGATCAACATTTGAATGGGTCAAACTTGGGGCTGAAGTGATGGCTCAGCAGTTACGAGCACTGGCTGCTCTTCCAGAGGCTCTGAGTTCCAGTCCCAGCACCCATATTGAACAGTTCACAACTACCTGTAACTCCAGCTCTGGGGAATTTGATGCCTTATTTTTGCTTCTCTGATCACCTTTACAGTCATCACATAAATACATACACACCACATACACACACACACACACACACACACACACACACAATTAGCTGATATCTCAAGATATACAATTCAATTCAGGTTAGCAACTGTGTTCTGAAAGTCTATTATGCAAATTAAAGAAGAAAAGGCAGGGGTTGGGGATATATCTCAGTAGATATAGGCCTTTTCTGCTACTGTGCCCAAAGCCCTGGGTTCCACTCCTAGCACCAGTCACAACATCATGGTGCACAGCTGTGATCCTAGCACTTGTGTGGTAGATTCAGAAGGGTCAGGAGTTCAAGTTTGCCCTTGGCTGTGTGAGAACTATTTCTTGTCCCTAGTCACATTTTGGTTTTCCTGTGTTTCCTAGCTATCATGAAATGAGTAGCATTGTACACATGCTCTTCTACAGTGATGCTCCTGCACTGTCCACAGGCCTACAAAGCAATGGATCCAGGTCACCATGGAAACCTCACAATTACTGATGCCCACCTCCATCTTTCTTTATTCAAATATCCCTCTCCCTCTCCCTCTCCATCTTCTCTCCTCTCTCTCTCTCTCTCTCTCTCTCTCTCTCTCTCTCTCTCTCTTTCTCTCTCTCTCTCATTTGTCTCATCCAGGCCATGCAAGATCTGAATAGCCTATGGAGTATAAATTTCTTGAGTAATGTGTTGAGCATGCAACAGGTACTCAAAAATTGTATCAGTTACTTTTCAATTGCTCTAAAATACCATAACCAAAAGCAACCTAGAAGAGGAACGGGTTTGTTTGGGCTTACATTGTCAGAGGGACAGAGTCCATCATGGCTGGCAAACACGGGAAGCAGAGATTGAGAACAGGAGGTAGGGCCAGGCTATAAAATCTCAAACCCTTCCCTGAAGTGGAAACTTCTAATTCTTTGTAAGGTTAGTTATGGCAAATGATGGTTTGGTGGGGCACACAGGTGAAAGGATGTCTTGCTAAAGCAAACAGGTGAAAGACTGTTTTCCTGAAGCAGACACAGGTTGAAGCAGACAAAGGATGTTTTGATATAACAAACGCTTGAAAGGACACTTGATGAAGGAGTATAAAATTGACCCCACAGACAGTGGGAGGTGAGTACTGAGCCTTGGTTCAGTTTGCTTTGAGCTCAACTTGTGATAACTCTTCCATTGAGAGGCACACACCCAAGAGGTGGTCCTGAGGTTCATGTAGCAGCTTTCCACTTCAGCGGCTTTGCCTCAGGCTAGTTGGTGAGCCTGGTGGTTTCTTCTGGACTGAACTAAGGCAGCCTGGTTGCAGCTGCTGAATTGGATTTGGTGCTCACTACAGGACTGAACTGCGGCCAAAGTAGATCAAGCTCGCCCCCAAAGAACTATTGATGAACAGGTCCACTTCCCCCACATCCTAATAACTTTTCTCTTCCACTGCCTCTGCTGGGTGGCGGCCTAGTGGAGAGGTTGAACCCTTCCTAAAAGTAGGTTGCAAAAGTCTTATGTCTACACTGCCCCATTGATGTAGTTCCTCCAGAAAAAAAAAAAAAAAAAAACAGCAGTACAAACCAGGGCTCGGGTGTTCAAATAGGTGAGCCTGTGGGACAAATTGCTCCCTTTGCTCTCACTTCCTCTCTCTCTCTCTCTCTCTCTCTCTCTCTCTGGGTCCCCTCCACTAGCTGCAGTAATGTGGCTGCTGGGGAGGGAGAGTCACGTGACCCTAGTTGATTGCTCATGCTCCATGGTTGATGTGTCATCCTTGCACATAATGGACAGTGCATGAAGTTGAGAGGGAGACCCGCTGGCTCTGGTGTCTGGAAGTGCTTAACGATGGGCATTGGGATACACTGTAATACATGTACAAACTTGTCAAAGGATAAAATCCATTTAAGACAAACTGAAGTTAGGGGTTGGGGAGGTGGCTCAGGCAGTGTAGTGTTTACTACATAAACACAAAGACCTGAGTTAAGAACCACCAAGAACCCAGTCAAATGGATAGGATGGTAGCACATTGCTTATTATTCTAGAGCTAAGGACCGAGAGACAGGAGAATCCCTGGGACTCACTGATCCGTTATTCTAGCCTATTTGCTGAGCCAGTGAGAAACCTCATCTAAGCCTGAGGAATGACTTCCAAGTTTGATGTCTGGCCTCCATACATATATGTACACATATAAACTTGTGCACACACACACACACACACACACACACACTTTCTTTCTGTCTCTCCCTCTCCTTCTCCCTCTCTCTCTTGCCCCCGTCTCTCCGTCTCTGTTCTCCCCCACTCCTCCCCCTCTGCCCGCCCCCCCCCACATACACCAGTCAAAGAAAAACACCTGATGGGGCTAGATAAATAGCTTAGTAGAGGACTCAACATCTATCCCTAGCTCCCAAGTCAGGCTGTCCTCACAACCACCTATAACTCTAGCCCTAAGCTATCCAGTGAGCTCTTCTGGCTTCCATAGGCAATACCCTCATACGTGTACATACACACAGATGTATACAGAAAAATAAATAAAAATATCAAATTAAACAACAATATAAGACAATAATGTAATCTTAATATTTGTTATTTCATTGCCTTGTCATAAATCCAGAGCTGGCTACATACCCAAATGTCCAACCATTAAGATTGAGGGGTAGGGGTAGGGGGCACAAATGAAGACCCTAGCCATTTCATTTTCTCTTAGATCAGTCCGTGATTACCATCATCGTGATGGCCTTTGTTTAGCTTGAGGAGCCCGAGTCAACTATTCATGTAAATCAGAGATGCTCAACGGAGACAAATATGTGAATATAACCTTTATTCTTAGATGCATTAATTGCTCGCCTGACTCACTAAATTCTAATTAAAACCATTCCGCCAGATGATTTTATTTTATCCCTTTCAACTTGTAATTAAAGCATTTACTGGCTGACTATCCCAAAGAAATAAAGGGATTCAGCCTCGTGTTTGTAGAAGATAATGGGATGGAAGGCCCTGAGGAAGCCACTTGGGTGTTTGTGGTTTAACTAATTCAACTCCTTGTTGAGTGGAAGTGATTTCCGTGGTTGAGTTGACACTGCTTTGAAACACTCAAGTCAGACTTTGGGTTAGTTCAAGCATTCTATTCCAGCCCAGCCTGGCAGCACACATTTGTAAGTCAGCCACTAATAGCTAGTGCAGAATGATGGCCAAATCAAAGCCAGTCTAAGCAACTTACTGAGACCCTGTCGCAAAATGAAATGCAAAAAGAGGAACAAGGGATGTAGTTCATTGGCCGGCTGCTTGCCTAGAGGCCTCTAGTGAGGGGCTGGATGTGACTCAGCAGGCTAGGATCTGCCTAGAATCTCCCAGTGAGAAACTAGCAGCTTGGTTCAGAGATAGAGAACCTGCCTAGAATCCCCCAGTGAGGGGCTGGGGGTTGTGACTCATTGGTAGAGCACCTTCCTAGAATCCCCTAATGAGGGGTTAGAGGTGTGGCTAGAACTCTTGCCTACTATGAAGAGAGACCATCTTCACCATGTCTCTTCCCCATCCTTCCTCTCTCTTCTTCTCTACCCATTCCCCTCTCTCTCTCTCTCTCTCTATCTCTCTATCTCTCTATCTCTCTCTCTCTGAAGTCTCACAGTGTAGTCCAGTCTAGCCCTAAGCCTTTGATTTCCCCTCAGTCTCCTGAACGCTGATAGTTTAGATATATTCTGTGAACACTAGACCTCTAGGAGTTCTGTGATAGTCTTGGTATTCTGAGGAATAGTTCTGGTAAACCCTGGGGTGGTTACCCCCACCCTTGGGAAGCTGAGCTCTACTGAAATTATGAGGGATTTTTGCAGGGACAACCCACTGATAGTGTTTAAATGCCCACCTAAACCAAAGCTAGGCTCACTGTAGGTGAGCTGAACCCTTGGGAAACGGAAGAGTCTGAAAAGAAGTAGAGATAGCACTATCCACTTCCACAGACCAGTAGGCTTATTCCCTTAAAATGAGAAAGCCAGATAGGTGCAGCAAAGTATAGAGCCCAGGCAAACTATTTGTCAAAATTGTCACAGAAGTGATCTTATTCCAAAATAACTTGATACTAAGCTATGGATTTTGAATGGTAATTAGGGCCTGCAAGACTACTTGAGAAAAGTTACTTTCCACCAAGTCTGATGACCTGTCTCTGATACCCAGATGGAAGAAGAGAGGCAACTCTTGCCAAGTTGTCCTCTGAGCTCCACATGCTTGCTGTGCACGGCTAAGGGCCTACTCTGATTCAAAGTACACACATGCACACACATAAAATAAATAAATGTGATTAAAATGTTAACCAGTGTCACAGCCCAGCCTTTTATTTAATCTCTAAGAATTATAACTATTCATAGAAAAGCCATCTAAGGAGCTACAGTGGGCTGATGCAGAAGATGAAGGCGCCTTGCTATAAGGCCTGATGACCCAAGCTTGAGCTCCAGGACCCACATGATGAAGAGAACGTGCTTCTACAGGTTGTCCTCCCACTTCCTCACATACTATGGCCAGGATGTGTGTGAGCACACACACATTGGCACTAAATAAATAAACACATTCGAGAAAAATATTTAAAGAACAAAACATCGGAAGGTGAGCTGTGAACAGGCAATCCTGGTCCCAGGTTGAGCACTGACTTTGAACCCCGGCCACCTGATAGGTGGAAGGAGTTTGGTCACGCCCCCCCGGCCCCCCCTGGCCCCTGTCACAGTTACAGCCCCCAAAACCCCCTGCAGGAGAGGTATGTGGCTATCAGTCATGTAGGAGCAGCACCAAGCCTTCCCACAAGTAAATAAGGTTTCCCTAAGCTCTCAGTTCAAGCCAATGAGAAGTACCTGCTGTCAAACCCTGAATCACCCCCAAAACTGTATATAAAACCTATCCAGGGAATTAAAGGTGTGTGAGAATTACTCCGTTGTCTGAGAGCATCTGTCATAAGAGCTGTAAAACTTGGGGAGAGAAACACCACCAGCAGCTCCGCTGCAACCCCTCCTGACTAGGCAGCCTTTCCTTGGCCCACCAGACCTGGCTCAGCACAGGATGCCTTGGGTAATCAAGACAGTAGCACAGTGAAGACTGAGGTGGAACCAGCTGTGGTGGCAGTGGCAGAAGCAACTCACCCCCTGCTAACCCCCTATCCAGTCTGCCAGAACTCTCACACCCAGCAGGGCCACCGCTGCCCCACAGGCCCACCATCTGAAATCTGAAATGACACTTATGTGAAATATACTTTGTTACTGTCATTTCTCATATACCCCTCTGCCTTCCCTAAAAACACATGTGGCCTAGATGTTCAACAATAAGTCAATTTCTGAGTCGCATCTGGTGTCAACCAAGGATGCCTTATAATGCTCAGTGTCAAGAGTAAGAACTAAACGCACCATGTCAAGTGAAATATTTAAGCAAACCGTTTAATACATAATGACAAGTTCAAAAACAGACTATGTGAAACCTGCCATATGCTGTCACTTAAAACAGTACAAAATATTTAAATATGAGGATTGCAAAATTGGATATCAGCTTATGTTGATGCAGTGGGTAACGGGGAGGGTATGCATTACAAGTCACGGTCTTATAGTAGCTTGCACTGAGTATGTGTGTGTTCATGTGTGCAAGTATGAATGTGGGCACATATGTATACAGGCATGTGGAGTCCAGGAGACAGCCAACCTTGAGTGCTGTGCTAACTAGTTTTTTGTCAACTTGAAACAAGCTATAGTCACCTCGGTGGAGAAAATACCTCCCAAAAGATCTGTCTGTAAACAAACCTGTAGGGAGGGCATTTTCTTAATTAGTGATTGATAGAGGGAGGACCCAGGCCATTGTGGGTGATGCTGTCCTTGGGCTGGTTGATTTGGATTCTATAAGAAAGCAGGACGAGCAAGGCATGAGGTGCAAACCAGTAAGCAGCACCCTTCCATGGCCTCGGCATTAGTTTCGGTCTCCAGGTTCCTGCCCTGTATGAGTTCCTGTCCTGATTGCCTTTGATGATGAACAGTGATATGTAAATGTAAGCCAAATAAACCCTTTCCTCCCCAAGTTTCTTTGTATTGTCAATCTTTCATTCTTATCTATCTATCTATCTATCTATCCATCCATCTATCCATCCATTTATTATCTACTAACTTATTTATTTGTGTGTGTGTCTGTGTGTGCACACACACGTGCACATGCTCACACACTCAAGCATGAATCTGCAGGTACCCAAGAAGCATGGCCAGAAGTCATCAATCTTCCTGGAGTTGGAGTTACAGGCAGTTGTGAGATTACCAGTTGTGGGTGCTGAGAGCTGTAAGAATTATCTTGGGCTTTACTTAATCTCTTCTGTCTACAGTTTTGTTTTTGCTTTTGTTTTTTGAAAATTTAATTTTTTTCAAATCCTATGTTTAATGATGGTTTTTAAATGCTTTATCATTTCCTGTAGTCCACCAGAGGTAGTAGAAAAGAAAGGATAGCAGGGAAGTGGGCCTGTTTAGAAAGGTTCTTTGGAGCAACTCCCATCCGTGTTGTCTGGAAATCAGCAGTTCAGTTCACAGGTTAGCAGGCAGCAGCGGCTCGATCCACTTGCAAACACCTCACGGATACATCAATGGTCCCGTTCAGTAGAGTCAGGTTAGCAACAGTGGTGACATGACCTAGCAGAGACAGCCAGGCCTTAGCCTTGGCTCAAGTCAGCAGGAGGGACCCAGAGGGACACCAGAAG
Organism: Apodemus agrarius; assembly: GCA_964023405.1. Classification (NCBI taxonomy): domain Eukaryota; kingdom Metazoa; phylum Chordata; class Mammalia; order Rodentia; family Muridae; genus Apodemus; species Apodemus agrarius. Next base: position 23,540,979 of record OZ030028.1, read on the forward strand.
TTCTCTGCATTCTCAAGTGTTGCACAGCTAGCTGTACCGGAAAGCCGAGCTCTGTCTCCATCACTCCATAGAGTCCTATTTATACTCTCCAAACATCATGTGCCCTTTCATGCACTTGCTTTAGCAGAATATCCTCTCTCCTGTGTCTGCTTCAGCGAAACCTTCCTTCATGAGTCTGCCTGAGCCTTTCACACCTATGTCTACTTTAAGGAAACACCATCCAATAGACTTTCCAAAGAACCCTTAAGTTTCCATTTCAAACAGGGGTTCTTACTAGCCTTATTCATGGGCTAGGCTGACTGGCTAGTGATCCCAAGTGATCCCCTGTCTGTACGTCATCAGTTCTGGTATTAAAATTACATGCCTCTGCATCTAGCTTTTCCGTGTGTGTTTTGAGGATCTAAGTCACGTCTACATGCTTGCATAGCAAGAACTCTGGGACTGAGTCAGCTCCCCAGTCCAGTAGTTTGTATCTTGGAAGTTTTGAAACCATCGAAATAATATAATACCGGGTCTCAAATCTAGTAGCCAAAAATGACTTTGAACTCATCCCTAAGCCTTCTATCTCTACCTTCCAAGTGCTGGGTTCACAGCTCTGGATGAAGAAGCCCAGATTGTAAAATGTAGTTCATGCTAGGTTACTTAGGCTGACCTTGAACTCCTGACCTCTAATGACCCACCTGTCTCATATTCCACCGATAGCTAGGACTATAGCTATTCACGGACAGTCCTGGGTCCACTAAGAAAAATAAGAAGCATAAATTCTTGAAAATGTTTTGAAATAGAGAATAAGTATGTGAGTTCCTACGACAGGAATTTGGTTTGGAAGTGAGTTCAGAGGCTCGTATTTCTTTGTTATAAGATAAACTGTATAAAAATGAACAAGTAAATCAAACAAAATGTAGAAACACAACAGCTCTCAGGAAGCACAGATGAGGAAGTCAGGAGCCAGAACCTTGATGACTGTGATGCTCTACCACTGAGCTCCAATTTCAAAACTAAACAAAGTGACACTGAAGTTATTAAATAAAGCTATAAGCCTCCTTCCCTAAGCCCCGGGTTTTTTGGTGGGATTTTTATCTATGAAAACTGCAAAAATATTATATGGAAATTCCAAAAATTGTAAGTTATGCATATCCTGATATGCATATGTTGTTCTAATTATCCTTGTTTATCACCAGTTATTGTTGTCAATATGTTATGTCTTTTTTTTCCCTTGAGATAGGATATCGTGTAGCCCAGGCTGACCTCAAGCTATTAGAGGATGACCTTGATGAGTGATCAAAATAGCATATCTGGGGCTCCATGCTATCTATGGTTTCAGAGTTCTTGGAACATATATTTCAAGTAAGGGAGGGTTAGTGTTAAAAGAGGTGGGAATGGAGGGTAGGGTGAGCCTAGTCTGCAGTTAAAGGTTTGGCTCAGTGGTGGAGAGTGCTTGCCGCTTTCGCAGAGGACCAGAGTTCGGTTCCCAGGACCAAGGTCAGGCAGCACACTGCAGGTAAGTATTGCTCTGGAAGATCTGACGCCTTCAGGTCTCCATGGGCAGCTCGGGGCTTCTGCCACTGTCTTCTGGCCTCGTCAGCTCCCCACACTCACATGCACCTACCCGTACCAACACATCCACACCCGCTGAAACACCTCTCCCCTCCTACACACCCAGGAGGGGAAGGGAGGGAGAGCAGATCTTACCAAAGGGACTGCTACCTTTGAAAGTAAATGGAGAGACTTGTAGCTTTAGTACTGACTTTATTTTTAATTTTGCATATATGTGTATGTCTGAGGTTGGGGTAAGGTGGAACTGTGAAAGGGAGTGCAGGTATCTAAAGAAGCCAGAAGAAGAGCAGATCCCCTGGAGTTGGAGTTACAAGTGGTGGTGCACCACTTGGCAGGGGTGCTGGGAAATGAACTCCATTCCTCCGCAAGAGCAGCAAAGACTCCCTATATCATCTGTAAGAACAGCGAAGACTCTCTATACTGTTCAGCTCTCCGGTCCCATGAGCATGGATTTTATCCAGGCCTACTGCCTTGGACTGTGAATTGGCAACATCGGGCTTCTCTTTCTCACTATAATCAGCATCAAGAGGGTCAGTCACTTGCAACACTGTTCTTTGGCTCTGTCTTTTTCACTGCCAAGTGTTTGTGGAAGACTGCCTTTCCTATCTCGGTATTTCCAGTTGATGAGACCAACACAATAAAAATAGGTCGAGCTGTGCTGTTTCTGACCTTTAATAAAGCTCTTGTCTAAGCTTTTGAGTCATGACATTTCTCTGATCTCTCAGGTCCCTAGAAGATTAAAAAGTGACCCTGAAGGAGATTCATCGTCGTCGTCTGCAAAAAACGTTTGCCCCAGAAGCATGACAACCTGAGTTTGGATTCCCAGTACCCATGTAAATGCTAGGCACAGCATCAGGCATCTGTAGACCCCAGGGCTGAAGGAAATGACAAATACAGGCACCTACAGCTCATTGGTCAGCCAGCTTAGCTGAGAGACCATGGCTGAAAATAAGGTGGAAAGCAACTCCCAACATTGACCTCTAGCCTCCACATGGGCATTCACACACACACACACACACACACACACACACACACACACATTTTGCTTTCACTGCTCTAGAAAGAAATAACTCTGGTCATACACAGAGCTGGTACCAGGTTTCCCTTGGTGGCTGTATACCACTGGGTGGGTTATTTAACCTCTCAGAGCTTCCATTTTCTAATTAATAAAGTAGGTGAAGAATAGCATCCACCTTATTTGACTTTCTAAATAAATCAATATTTAATTATTTATTTTATGTATTTGAATACACTGTCACTGTCTTCAGACACACCAGAAGAGGGCATCAGATCCCATTACAGATGGCTGTGAACCACCATGTGGTTCTAAGAATTGAACTTGGGACCACTGGAAGAGCAGTCAGTGCTCTTAACCACCAAGCCATCTCTCCAGCCCACGTCATTGGACTTTAATGACACAAATTGAAAGCTCACAGGAGCCACTTGGCAGCTAGATTCACTTCTGCCATGAATGCTTCTCTTGACACTATTATTTGTCACCATCACCGCTATCATGCTTGTCATCATATCACATTGTCAGCATTAACCTCATCATTGGCATGTCCATCAGTGCCACCATTGCTCAAGGCAGATATGGCTGTGTCCCATGATTGCCAGCATCAGGTTTTGTTTTTTTGCCAATCACCATAGATGCCATTGCTCATGACAGCACTGTTGTCACCATTACCCCAGTATGATCACACCATTGCTGTCATTGTCATCATCATTATCATCATTTCAGTCAATCATCAACATCGCCATTGTTTTTATCAGCAGCAGAACCAGTATCATGATCAATGTCACTGTTATCACTACAATGACCATTCTCATCATCCTTATTATTGTCCTTGCTGCCATTCATTGTAGGCATACATTTTTTTTCAACCTACTTTTAATAACTCTTGACCTAGCCCACCACCCAGAGGTTATAGAAGAGAAATGTTATTAGAATTTGGGGGAAGTAGACCTGTTCAGCAATAGTTCTTTGGCGTTGAGCTTGATCATCTTGGGCATGACTGTTGCATATGTTGTATAGCAGTTGCATATGACTTAGCAGCTGCAGACCAGTTCTCTAGGCAGGCAGACACCAGACATGAACCAGCAGCTACAGTCTAGTCCTTCAGCAAACAGACACCAGGCAGCTGTAGTTCAATCCTGAAGAAATTGCATGACCAGCCAACCAGCCTGAGGTGAGGTCTCAGAAGCAGCAAGTTCTTGGGTGAGCTTCTCAATGTTGACGTTATCACAAGCTGAGCTCAACAACACTATGTAAGGCAAACCAATGAACAAAGCTCACATGTCTTCAGCAAAGTGGATGTTCCATGACACATATGCTCATTCTCCTTACTGAGCTAATGGATCTTAAATAGACAATACTAAATTATGTGATGTACACTCTTGGGAGTAATAGCATGGGTAATTGGAAGGGGTGAATAAGAACTCAGCTGTGATTTTTTTAAGCACACAATCACTTATTTGTATATTTATAATTGCGTATGGCTTTTTTTCCCTTCCTGGAAAATGACAGGGTATGAGAATCTGGTTCTTTCCTATATTCAGTGTTCTGTGATTTCCAATTTCCAGGGGGGAAAGAGTGTTGCCTCTACCGTGGGATCACAGATGGGATGGTCCATTGGAGTTCTCCTTGGCTTGAGATGGCTTGCCCCAGTTGCCCGGTAACTTTGAAGGCAACTATGACCTTCCTTCATCCTTTCTCTCCTCCTTCCCTTCCTTCTCTCTCCATTCCCCTGAGCTAGTGTTCAGTTCCTGCCAGTGCTCAGCATGGTGGTTCAGCTCGCTGCCGACATGACTAGATTGACAGTCACCTAGGAGACACATCTCTGAGCATATCTGTGAAGGAGTTTAACTGAGACAAAATTAAGAGAGGTGGGAAGACACATTTTGAATGTGGTGGTACTAGCCCATGATCTAGATCCTGCCTAAATTAAAAAAGGAAGAAAAATGGAGAAGGCAGCTAAGCATCAATGTTCATATCTCTCTGCTTCCTGACTAGATGCTATGCAATGACAGCAACAGAGACAAAGCTAGTTATTATATTAATAAGTACATGCTGTTCTTATGTGCCCCTTACCCTAATTCCTTCTCTAATTCTCTCACATCCATTTTCTTCTCCCCAGGTAATTTTCTCTGTCTCCCCAAAGAGCTCCTTCTACTCACTCATTGTCTGTTTTCCACTTCCAGAAATCAGTATGGAAGTTCCTTGAGAAGCTACTATATATGATTCAGGAGTTTCACTCTTGGGCATATATGCTCAAAGGATAGATCAACATTCTACACAGATTCTTGAACATTCATGTTCATCACTGCAACATGCACAATAGCTAGGAAATGGAACCAGCTTAATTGTCCATCAACAGGTGACCAAATTTCAAAGGTTCGCAGACACGATGGCGTGTAGAAGAATGAAGTTATGACCTCTTCAGGAACCAGAGAAGCTAGAGATCACTGTGTTAAGTGAGATAGGTTGAACATCTTTATGTCCTCCGATACCCTGGGAATTACAGTCTGTCTGATGGCACAAGGCTCTGCTTTTCCTGGCTCTTTTTACCACATCAGCTCCTGTTAGCTGCACTCTGTGAGCAGCTTTGTGAAGTATTCCCACCGGTCTTCTGCTCATTCACAGTCATCTCACCGGGGTCACAGATAAGTACTCAGCTCATTAGGCACTGACCCCTTACCAGCGCAATCACCATAAACCACTGTGAGCTCTCCCCAGTTCAATGGATGTGTAAACTATTTAAAGACAAGGAGAAATGAGCAGGAAAGATTTTCTGGTTTAGCTTAATTGCTTCTCAGGTGGCCTCTCATTTACCAAGCTCTGCTACAAGGAAAAGCCACCGCTACCCTAGTGAAACAAATGCAGAAGGGCCCAGTCCTTTGGGGAAATGTAGTTTAATTCCGTGGGTCCCAAAGAACTGGTACTTCTGGGATGAGATAAAGACCATTTCTATTTAAGGCAGTGGCTCACAACTTTTCTAATGCTGTGACCCTTTAATACACTCCCTCATGTTGTGCCAAGCCCCAACTATAAAATTATTTTCATTGCTACTTAATAACTCTAATTTTGCTGCTGTTAGGAATCATAATGTAAATATTTTGGGAGATAAAGGTTTGCCAAAGGGGTCATGACCCACAGGTTTAAGAACCACTGATCTAAGGGATGATCTAGTGGAAGACCTCCTTTCCTGTCCTTGAATATAATTTAGACAAAGTCTTCCTGTGTTATTTAAGCTGATCTAGTACTGTCTATTCTTCTGCCTTGGTATCCTGAATTCTAGGATTATAGGTACACATTAACAACACCAGTCATATACATATACATATACATATACATATACAAATACATATACATATACATATACATATACATATACATATACATATACATATACATATATATGTGTGTGTATGCCATAAATATGGCATATATATGTGTGTATATATATATATGCCATAAATATGGCATATATATGCTATATTTATGTCTAGTCTCATATATATATAAAATTATTTTACATAAAATACATAGGTTGTAATATCCACAGATTCATTGCTCTTTAAATAATAATGATGGGTAAATACAAATCAATTGTCACCATGGGCAAATCTCTAGTAGTGTATGTATTAAAACCATAGAATACAATTTAGAAGTTACAACCTTTGAGCCAGGCATGGTGACAAAGGCCTGCCATGCCAGCCTTTGGGGAGATGATGGATTTCAAGTTTGAAACTGGATTGCATAGTGATTGCATTTGTCTCAGGACAACAAAAATGATGCAGTTATCATACGGTAGGACAGATGTTACAAGATGGGCAAAGGCATATGATTGCTGAGGTCACAGCATGGTGCTGTATTTTATATGCCTTCCCAGTACTAAGATTGGAAGTATTCACCATTACAGCATTTTTCTACAAATAGATTCTGGAGATAAAAATCTTCTTCATGTCCAAGGGAGATGGAGACAGGAGAACCTCCAAGAGCTTTAGACTAACCTAGTATGTGTGCAATGGTGAACAAGAGAAAGTCATCTCAAAGAAAGTGGAAGACAAGAGCATACATCTACGCTGCCGTGTCCTCTGACTTCTGCAAGTAAATACCTGAATTTACGATTCACACATGTGAACATACACACACACACATATACACACAAACATATATCATTTCCTCTAATACACACACACAAAGTGTGAGTGTGTGTGTGTGTGTGTGTGTGTGTGTGTGTGTGAAGTCTCAAGGCTGCACTATATAATTGGTCAAGTTGTACGCTGTTCAAAGGCCATGGGCCAGTAATCAAATTCTAAGTCTGTGCTATCCAAGGAGCTGCAACCAGGACCGTGAAATAGCCTGTAGTAATTTATATACTCGGAGCCAGCACCTTTTCTTCATTCTGCAAAGGCCTGTGTGTACTATATATATGGTCCTACTTTCTTTTCTCCCCCTTCCTTTTTGTCCCTGTTCTTTCTGTGAACACGGGCCATAAAATCTACCATGCTGAGCCACTTGCCTGGCTGCACTGGGCTGTTTAGCCTTACTGGAATGAGCTACAGCTGCTTCTAAGCAAATAAGAAGAGGAAGATTTCTTGTTACCTCCGGGGGCCTTAACAAGCATTGGTTCTGTGTCTAAATGAAATACCATTTAAATTGCCCTGAAATTGCATTGCTTGTCTCCATTAAATGGAATCCTATGGACTATAAATCTGACTCAGAAGGGCTCAGTTTAAATTTGACTAAGATGTTACAAAGAGTATACTAAAATGTAAAACATTTGTCTATGGAAAATCAATTATGGGCCAACCCACCTCACAGAGGACTGAAGAGTTCTCAATTTCAAACCGTATGTGAGCATAGTCAAAGTTACGTACGTATAAGCCCATTGGGGGTGCAGTGACTAGAGTATCACCCTGTAGGAATTAGATGAATGTTAAACATGACATGCTCTCTAATGACAGAAAAGGCTTGACTAGGGAGGGAATACCTATTCTGAATGTAAATAGTTCTGTCCCATGGTCTAAAACCCACACCTAAAGGAAAAGAAGGTGAACTCTCTGCTTCCTTACTGGATACCATGTAACCAGCTGTCTCACACACCCTTCAATGAAAATTTTACTGTTGGTTCTATGATGATAATGGCAAGGCCTGGGGACCATGGGAGAAGAAGACCAAGAGTGTATTATAGACCCCACAAAGGCAGGGCTCCCAAAACTTCCTAATGCAGAGAGCTTCAAAGAAGGTAAAATGCATGTATGAAGTCATAGGCCGTGGCACACAGTTGCTGAGATTGTGTCCTGCTCCTGGGAGCCAGTTCAGGGGCCAGTGATAGGGGATATTCTACTTGGGAACTGTTATAGTTTAATCTTTTGTCAACTTGACAGGACTTAAAATCATCATGAAAACACAGCCCTGGGGATGTCTATTCAGTTGTTTCTCTAAATTCTTGATTAAGCAGGGAAGCTTTATCTTAAATGGACAACAAGAAAGAGATGTCGAGGCAAACACCAGCATTTGTTTCTCTCTTCTTCCTGGTTGTAAATGCCAAACGACCAACCATCTCACACTCCTGTTTTCAAGCCTTCCTCCTCTGGCACAGTGAACCGTATCATTGACCTGCAAACCAAAATAAAATACTAAGGGCACAAGGGGTGATAAGAGGACATTGATATGAAGAATCTCAAAGGCAGATCTGACTACCTGGTGTCTTTGGCAAGATGGTAGCTTTGGAATAATGGACTGTCTTTGTTTCCTATTTATATTTAATTTGCTGGTAGGACATGAGATGACAAAGAAATCTCAATTGTGTTGATCTGCTGTCTTAGATTGCCAGCTCTCTCCTTAAAGCACAATTTACAAATGTAACTTCTTTCCCTGATACGTAACTTGTATCTTAAGCACTGATATTATGGTTCCAGGAAGAAAGGGTTACTTAGATGATGTTTCCTGCAGTTTCAGTCTATCATGGCAGGGAAAAACATGGTGGACCAGAGTAGCTCATAGCATAGTTGACTGGTGGTAGAATAGAATGGTAACAAGAAAGGAAATGGAAAGACATTACCCTCCCGGCCCTAACATATGTCTTGGGTCTTCTAAACAAGATTCACCTTCCATAGTTACACCATGTGGCAGGGAGATTAGAAAAGGGAAAATCCTGAGTTAATTCGAGGTGGAATGTGGATCAAAATACATTGCCTGCATATATAAAATTCTGAAAGAAAAAATAAGAACTTTATATTTAAAAAGAGCGTGCTGGCCTATGGTCAGCTTGCCTAGTGCCTAGAATGAAAAAAAAAGTTTGGGTTCTTTCAAATGTGTGACTTGTTTATTTCTAGAATTTTCTATGTAATACCTTCAGTCATGGTTGACCACTGGTTGCTGCAAATGCAGGAAGTAAAACCATGGATAAGGGGACAATTGCATTTGGATGAAATACTATTTCTGCTCAGAATTCTTTTCCATTTTGATTTCTCTGATGTGAAAAACAGTTTTCTTCACTTCATAATAAGAGCACTCTCATTTCACAGTAAGAGTTCCAGTGACTTAGAGATGTAGAAGCAATGCTTAGTTTAGGATGTTGCTAAGTTAGGGCACCTGCCTAGTTTATGAGCCCTGAATATAAGACCCTTCCTCCTTTTCTTCGAGTAATCAAGAACACATGATAAGATATTACTTAAGTTTTATTTTTCCCTCTGACACTTTTTTGAGTCTTTCTCCACAAAAAAAAAAAAAAAAAAAACAGGGTATGGGTTCATCTCTACATTTTACATCCTGTGTATTATGAAGCTTATCATATTCATGATCTTGTAGGCAAGCTTGGGTGTGCATAATTTTATACTTTAAACTTCTAGTGTGTGGGGGGGCAGGGTACAGCTTAGCAGAGTTTGGGTGTGTGTAGTAAGGGACTAGTTAGACTAACAGGTATTAGCAAGGATCTAGGGGGTTTATTTCTGTTAATTTGTAGCTTTGACACAAGTGGACTTCATATTACTGTCCCCCTTTTCAATCCACTGATGGAAGAAAAGTTTAGTTCTTTTATAGCCATCATGGTCTAATACGCTCTAGAAGTTTTCTCATAGACACAACCAGACAAATCTCCTAGGTGTTTTTAATCCAATCGAGTTGTCAGTCAAACTCATGTATCCCATAGGGTAAGTATTCAGACAGAGACAGGAAGTGGGCTTGCTATTCAGAGATCTTCAAGGTTTTAACTTGGAAAAATAAGGAGAATCTTTAGTCTTTTTTTTCTGAATATGGGTCAGCAGTCACAGGGGAATTGGCTCAGTCAATATGACATCACAGCCTCTAATACACATGATAGTACATTTCCCATATTTGGGAAGGTAGAGAAGGCACATAAGAAAAGAGACTTGTACTTGTACTTCAGCTGTCTTAGGACTGAATGCTATAGTGAATAAGTGTGACATTTGGAAATGCCGGAGTCTTTTATACTGCTTGAGTGGCACATCTTGTAGACAGGATTACTGTCCTTTTGCAACTTAAGATTGTGTGAATGTTATGCTTCTGGCCCTTTCTTAAGAGGTCCCACAGTGAGAGACAATCATTTAATAAATCCCAGGTGCCTTCAGGCTCCAAGTGATCATGATTGAAACAGGAAATTCTGGAGATGCTAAGGCCAGAGCAGATGCTAGGTTAATGGTCAGCCTCAGGGCCATTACCCCATCCCTGAGCAGACCTCTTAACCTCCCGGGAGTGATCTTCCTCACATATTCTTACAGCTGTCATGACTATGGGCTCTAATTTCCCACTGGGTCCAATCAAATTCAGAGGTCTGGAGGAAATGTAAAGAAAGGAAAAGATAAAAACCCTTCTTAAATCCATACTGTGATAGCCTAGTAGTTTCCAGGGTCCTAGATTTGTTCAGTTTGGCAAGTCACAGAGATTTCAAATTATTTTTTTCAAATTTCAAGCTTAAGCCTGGATAGATGGGTCAGTCACAGAATGCTTGTTTCCTTAGTTTCTATTGCCACGATAAATGCCATGACCAAAAACAACATGGAAAGAGAAGGGTTTATTTTGCTTACACTTTCATAGTCATTGAAAAAACTCAGGGCAGGAACTCAAGGCAGGAACCTGGAGGAAGGAGCTGATATAGAGGCTGTGGAGGAGTGCTGCTTACTGACTTGCTCCCCATGGCTTGCTTGACCTGCTTTCTTACAGCACCCAAGACCACTATCCCAGGGATGGTACCTCCCACAGAGAGGAGGGCCCTCCCAAATCAATCACCAATCAAGAAACACAGGCTTATGAACAGGACAATACCACAAAAGATTTTTTTCCTCTATTAAGATTCTTCCTTCTCAGTATGACCCCAATGTGTGTCAAGTGGATGTAACTATCAAACAAACTTGTTTAGCACACACAAGGTCAGCACTATAAAAAACTAAAACAGCAACAGTAAGTATGCTGGTTGCATGTTGTTGTCAGCTTGGACAAGCTAAGAATCACCTGGAAGCAGGGAACCTCAACGAAGGTATTGCCAGATCAGATTAGCCTTTAGATGTATCTGTGGGGGCATTACCTTGATTGATAATTGATGAGGAAGGATCCACTCCACCGTGAATGGCATGGCACCATGCTCTGGGAATGTTGTCCTGGGCTGTACTGGAATGCTAGCCAAGGAAAAGCCAGTGAGTAAGCCCACAGACAATTCTTCCATGGCATTTTCTTCAAGTTCCTCCCTTAAGTCCCTATCCTGGCTTCTCTTAGTGATGGACTTCGTACGATTAGAGGTAGAAGCCAAATGAACCTCTTTTCCCCCTCCAAGCTACTTTTGGCCAGAATGCTTTATTGCACCAACAGAACTAAACCAGAACAACAACCAAATAAAATTCCAAGATCTGAAACTTGAGATGATGTTGACAACATCCAGAACAAACAAACAAAACAACAAAAACTGAAATGCTTGCAGGGTGTCTAACCTCTTTGTTTTAAATAGAATCTCATTTATTTATTCTCTCACAATTTCACATAACTAAGCAATGTATCTCGATCACATCCATCCCCAACTCCCTCCTCCCATACACCCCCCCCACAGGGATGTCCAACCTTTGATGTTATGATGTGAGGCACTGGTGTTTACAATACTGCCATCTATAAAAGTTTTGCCAAATTCATAATATCCTGGGATTCAAGTCAGCCAATGGCCAATAGTTTGGACATGACTGGAAGGGTTGCAGACACTCCCTCCCCCCCCCCCCCGCCCATTCCTCTGAGATCTCACCCCTCTTTGCAGAGAGCTAACAGCATACCCTGGAGATCAAAGAGAAACAGAAGCAAAATTAAGGAGGTAAACACTCCAATTCTCTTTCTTTTCAAAGAAAGAATGGGAACAAAGGGCTAATGGAACACAGAGAATGGCCCCTTGTCCTCTGCCCCAGCTTTGGAATCCTAGTACCACCTGGCAGCCATAATTCTGGCTGCACGGTGAAATGAAGGAGGCCGAAAAGCTTGATCTGAAAGGTGACGCATGCAGTTACCCCTTCCATTTAGCTCAGGACTCCACACTCCCGCAGTCCTACAGTGTCCCCTTCTAAAATACCCCGCCACCTCAGAACACTGAAAAGATCAAGGTCTTTAACTCACCAGAGAGGGAGACGTCCTCACTGAGGCTGCTCAGAGCATTTGACTGACACCTTGTTTTTAACATTAGAAGAGAAGGCTCTTAATGGCATGAAAATGTCTTTAATCACAGGCGCTGCGTTGCACTCCGTGCAGGTTCAAGGTGAGAGGGATGCTCTTGTTCAGCGTCTGCATTTTCATCTCACTTAGATTAATTCATATTTTAATTGCTTCTCTCCCTGATTGAAGTACCAGAAAGGAGCACTCTCCTTCCTTTGATCTCTCATTCTCCTGAGCACCGCCAAGGTCAGGCAGCAGGCATGTGAGTGTTTCTGGGGGATTTCCATGAAGGGCACACGGAGGCTGGTGTCCCTGCGTGAGCACAGTTGCTCTTCAGCTCCACAGAACTCCATTTAGGAAGCCAGACCAACCAGACAGCTCCATAATTTTTCTTTCAATACACATGTGTATACCTAATTTTTTGTTAACACATAATAAACAGTACAAGTTTGTGTAATACAATGTGATACTTCCCATTGTGGTGACCCACTCCCAGACATAAAATTATTTTATTGCTATTTCATAACTGTAATTTTTCTAAGGTTATGAATTATAAATATCTGATACGCAGAATATCTGACCAGCAAAGGGTCACATAGCCCACAGCTCTAGGGGAACAAAACCAAGAGAATGAATATATGTGTATGTATATGAATATGTGTACGTGTATTTGTATCTGTATCTGTATGTGTATCTGTATCTATATATCTACATCTATATCTATATTTATATATCCACATCTACATCTACATCTGTATCTGCATCTACATCTACATCTCTCTCTCTCTCTGTATATATATATATATATATATATATATATATATATATATATCAAAGATGTGTTAAATTAAATTATATGATATGGAATCTGGATAGTCCAACAACACATATCTCACACAAGTGAAGCAGAAACTCCTAGAATTGTTCAGTCAGTGATGGTGGGTATCTTAGCAGTCTCAGTCAGGCACTGATAGATCCTGGGAGAATCTTAAGGAAGTAATTGATCTTCACTCTACATTAAAAGTTGGAAGAAGCTAGTTCTAGCATCCATGGAGCAGTGGCAGGAACAGGCTAAATCTTCATATTTGAAGGAAAATGCCTTTATAAAATTATGTCCAATGGTAGACAGCAATTTATTGTTTTACAAAAAGACCCTTTTTCCAATGAGGGTCATAATCACAGCTACATTGCTTCCATTTTGAAAAGCTCTGGCTTTCTTTTGAATCGAGAAGTTCCTTTCTCATGTTTTACCTTAATCCTTTGGACTCACATAGGTTATTATGTGGTGTTGCTGGGGAGGCTGGCATTCTCTTTTCCAGCTCTTAGTCTCACTATGAAAGAATTTAAAAACAGGATCAGAAGAAAGCTAAGTTACAGTTCTATTGGAGTTTAAGAGCAAAACATCAAGAATGAGTACATCAAGAATGAAAATCTTGGCAGCCACCAGGAGGTGGAGAAAACTTCATGGTGTTTGAGTTAGACATGGAGGTCAGAGACGTACAGAGAAAACTGAGTGACAAAGAAAGCGTCCTCATTAGTATTCATCAAGAACCTTGGACAGTGGCTGTGGTGGTATTTTGTGCTTTTAATCCTAGCATTGGGGGGGCAGAAGCAGGTGGACTTCTGTGAGTTTGAGGCCAGCCTGGTGTACAAAGCAAGTTCCAGGACAGCCAGGGCTACACAGAGAAACCTGTCTTGAAAATACAAGAGTGAGGAGGAGGAAGAAAAGGAAGAGGAGAAGAGAAAGAGAAGGAGAAAAGGAAGAAGGGGAGGAACAAAAGAAGGGAGAGGAGAAGGAGGAAGAGGAGGAAAAGGAGAAGAAGAGAAGGAAGAGGAGAAAAAAGAGGGGGAAGAAGAGGAAAAAAGAAAAGGAGGAGGAGGAGGAGGAAAAAGAGGAGAAGGAAAGAAAGAAAAAAGAAAGAGAGAGAGAAAGGAAGGGAGGAAGGAAGGAAGGAAGAGAGAGAGAGAGAAAGAAAGAAAGAAAGAAAGAAAGAAAGAAAGAAAGAAAGAAAGAAAGAAAGAGGAAGAGGGAAAAGGACCTTAATTCTAAGTACAGGAGCATCTGATGCCATGCTTTCAGGTACCATGGCTAAAGGTTGCACACATGGTTAGATTAAGGAAAAATTATTAAGAAAGGAAAGTCAGACTTAAAGATGGAAGCAGCCTAATGATTTGAGGAAAGAGTCTCCAATATCTCTGGTTATGTCTTGTATCTGATTGGCCTTTTATAGCCTTCTCTACCCCCAAATCAATCCCACACTATGTTCTTCATACAATGCCCAGATAAGGAAGGGCTTTCAGACTTCCTCTGCACACTGGCTTCTTCCATGTGCTCATCTTGATGTTCCACTTCCCACGCCATGTGGCACAGAGGTGGACACTGAGGAGGGGATGGTGGAAGAGAAAAAGAGATGACATCCTTGGTGATGTCCCAAAGAGAGGTTAAAGCACTCTTCTGAGCAGCTTCTAAAGGGAGAGAATTGGCTCTTGAAAATTATCTTCTGACTTTTTCTCCTGAAGAAATAAATGTTTTAAAGCTCTAGTCTTTTTAATGTCTTTGTTACAGAGACAGTAGAGGAGACCTGGTGTTCAGGACCCTTTCCTCCAGAAGACTGGTCACTCTGACTCACAAATAAATGTCCTTATGTACTACCCTTGCCCCATAGCTATAAATCATCAGAATGCTACTGGATCAGTGGGGAGGAAATTAGTCTTCTCTCTCCAATGACAATTTGGCCAAACTATAAACAAAGCCTTTTATTTCCCTTTACTTGGTTTTCTTTTCCAATATCTTCAAAATGCAGACACTGTGGTATTTGGTTTATGTACCTAAGTGCCCATTAACAATGATTGCTTGTTATATTTGAAATGGTTTTCATTCTATTAATTCCTAGGCTTCTTATCGTAGCCTTGGGTGTTCCAAAGATTTGGGGCTCATGCTAAGACAGGCCTATTATGGCATAGACTGGTGTACTGGCTGGTTTTGTATGTCAACTTGACAAAGGCTGGAGTTATCACAAAGAAAGGAGCTTCCATTGGGGAAGTGTCTCCATGAGATCCAGCTGTGAGGCATTTTCTCAATTAGTGATCAAGTGGGGAGGGCCCCTTGTGGGTGGGGCCATCTCTGGGCTGGTAGTCTTGGGTTCCATAAGAGAGCAGGCTGAGCAAGCCAGGGGAAGCAAGCAAGTAAGGAACATCCCTCCATGGCCTCTGCATCAGCTCCTGCTTCCTGACCTGCTTGAGTTCCAGTCCTGACCTCCTTTAGTGATGAACAGCAGTGTGGAAGTGTAAGCTCAACAAACCCTTTCCTCCCCAACTTGCTTCTTGGTCATGGTGTTTATGCAGGAATAGAAACCCTGACTAAGACAACTGGCAAAGCCAGGCATCAGCTTAGAGATCTCTAATGGGAAGACAATCTGTCTGGCACAGCATGTGAATACAGCTCCCTGCCCTTAACAGATAGCAGTAAATACAGAAACCCACAGCTGGTCAAAGTGCTGAGAATAAGTGTAGGTGTACTCAGGTACAAGTGGAACAACTATGTCACATGTCTTTCCTACCACAAGGCTCAGGAAGCATCTTGGTAGAAGGGACAGAAAGCATGTAGGAGCCAGAGATTGAGGTCACAGCAGGACAGTTGTAATCATGAGCCTACAGCAGCTATGGTTGTCTGTACAAGAACTGTACAAGATTAATCCAGTCAACATCCCATCACAGAGCAGTATAGAGCTCATGAATACTTACCCCTAGCTAAGGGGCTATTGACAGTTGGTGGCTTTTAAGGGAGGTAAAGTCAGTTTTCTTTGAGGATAAATTGACCTCACTCCAGAGAATGGTCCATCACCCAGAATTATATAGCTAGCACATATTAGACACAATGGGCTATTACAAAATAGCCCATGGAACTTGGGAGAATAGAAAGATGGTGATAAATCTTGAAAGAGTTAGAGGGAGAAATGGGTCAATATGATCAACTATATTTATGAAAGTTTCAATTAACAAAATATTATACAAAATACTATACAAAAAAATCCTTGACCAAAAAGCAACTTGGAGAGCAAGATTTATTTTTAGCTTATACTTGTAGGTCACAGTACATCAATGAAGGAAGTTAAGGCAGGAACTCAAGCAGGAACCTGGGAGAAGAAACCATGGAGGGACTGTCTGACTCACTGGTTCATTGGATTATGTTTAACTAGCTTTCTTAAATAGCCCTGGGCCGCCTGCTTAGAGAATGGTGCTGCCCATAGTGGGCTGGGTAGACTCTAATACATTAATTAATACTCAAAGACAACCCTTCATAGAAATATCCAAAGACCAACCACTTAATGTCACTCAACTGAAACTCCTTTTATCGGGTCATTCTTGTTTGTGTCCAATTGATGGTTAATATTGGGGCAATCCTATTACTGCTGTGACAAATTGCCACAAACTAGGGGATTTAGAACAACACATACTTAACAGTTTAGGCCCCTCTGATTCTACCTTGAGCAGCACTATGCAATCTAGTAGGGCTGAACACCCTCTACTGGTATATAGGAAAATTTGTTCCTTGGTTAGCTTAGCTTATGGGAACCATGGTCATTCCTGGGTCTGTGACTGCCTCACTCCAGTCTCTGTCTGGGTGATAACATCACCTGCTTTTCTCTTTGTATGCTTTGCAATGTAACTCTGAAGAATTATCTCAAAGCATAGAAAGTAATACAGCAACATACCCAACATCCTCCTCTGGCCTCACAACAGGCACATGCACTGGAACACACACACACACACACACACACACACACACACACTTTTATTTATTTTGACAATTTCATTTATATATGCAATGGAACATCTCTCCCACATTTTCCCTCCCAGATTCAAACATCCTCTGCATTTTAAAAAACAACTCACTGTTCTATTTCACTTCTATTGCTGTGATAAAACTTCCAGATCAACAGCAGCTTCTGAGGAAAAAAAAAAAGTGGGCTTATTTGGCTTAGAATTCCAGGTTATAGACTATTATTGTGAGGAAGTTGAGGGAGGAACTCAAGCAGCCAGTCTTATAACATCCATAGTCAAAAGCAAAGAGAAAATAAATTCATGAATGCTTGCTTGCTTGCTACTCTCGGTTTACTTTCTCTTAGTTTTATACTTATCAGGATAACCCTGCGTAGGGAAGAATGCTGCCCCAAATGGGCTGGATTTTCCTCCATCAATTAACAATAAAGACAGGCAACCTGATCCAGATAATTCCTCAAATGAAATGTTCTTCCTGGGTAATTCTAAGTTAGGACAAATTGACATTTAAAATTAACCAGCATATTCACTAAGTTCAATTAATGTGGTACATAAGAAACCTACCAGTTGCCCCACACTCAAAGAAGAATGATTCTCCTTCCCTCAGGAGCTGCCCACTATCAACAGCGTTTCTGTAAGAGGTGGTGCCTTCTGTGCCCTTCTTCTCACTATGTTGGAATTATAGCTGTTTTTCTCTTTTAAAAATAAATGTGACTGTGTGGTTAGTTCGACCTGATGATCCCAGCACCATCTTCCCATACCAAGCTTAGTCATGTCTGTACATTCCATGCAAGGAAACAGCTATGCATTTTGCTAGTTTGCTTATATCTCAGAGAATCGTTTATTAGTCCTCCATCTCAGACTTTCCTCTGGTTATAATTCATAGGCACTGGGGTCTTTATCTTTCTAATACCCTAACTCCTTTCAAGAGTTGGCAATCTGTAGGGAAGATGGCAAGAGGTACTTCTATGTGGCCTGGTGACAAGATTACCACACCAGGCTACTCCAAAGAGACATCGGGGAGCTCTTTCTGTCTGGGTTTTATAAAATGGATGTAATAATGCTTGTTTGAAAGGGGGTTGGGGATCTTCCACTGAAGACAAAAGTGCAGGCTGATTTGGATGGTAGATAGCTGCTTTGAGCCCCCCAGATCCCATAAAATAGAGGTCTTGCAGAGCTGAGATGAGGAAATCATTGTCCTACTGGGGAAAAGAATTCTTTAGAGTGAGGAGGAGGGAAGATGTCTGTCCAGTGACCAATGGCAAGACATAGAATGATGTCAATCACTGTCAGGAAGGGGCCTGGCACCTGTTCACGGCAACCTAACAAATGACAGTAATCACTGCAGATTGGTTGCTAGTGCTGGGGTTTAAAAAATCCACAAACATTTGTCAAGGTTTTTCTGCAGTGGTGCTGGGACTACAAGCCTTCTCCAAACTTTCTGTTTTAAACAGTGTGTGTGTGTGTGTGTGTGTGTGTGTGTGTGTGTGTGTAAGAGAGGGATTGTTGTTAGTATGTGGGGGGGGATGCATGTGTGTATGCAGGTGCATGTTTACTTGTGTGCATATACATGTGAAGGGCAGAAGCCTCCATCAAGTATGTTCCTCAATCGTTTAGTAAGCTTTAATTTTTAAGGATTTATTCTTATTTATGTGGTATGTGTGTGCTGTTGGAGTTAGAGGTGTTGTGAACATCCTGATAAGAATGCAGGAAACAGAACCCCATTCACCGCCAAGACTGGCAAGTACTCTTAACTAATGAGCCATCTCCCCAACCCCAAACTCCACCTTGCACTTCATGATGCAGGGTTCCCTCACTGAATCTGGACCTTACAAACTAAGCTAAAATGCTTGGATCGTGAACTCCAAGAATGTATCTGTCTCTGCTTTTCCAATGTGGGCATTATAGACACTTACCACCACACCCAGATTTTGATGGGAGTGCTTGGGATTGAACTCGGGTCCTTTTGCTAGCGAAACATCACGGTTATCCAAATCATGCCTGATCCTCAATAAAAAGCAAAGCCTGAAACTGGAGAGATGGCAAGGTGGGGGAAATGTGCTTGCTACACAAGCAACAGAGACCTGAGTTTGGATTTCCAGCACTGCCCCCAAATCTGAATTTGGCAGCAACGTACCTGTAACCCTAACTCTGAGCAAACAAAAGCAGGTGTACCTCTGCAGCTCATTGGCCAGGCAGCTTAGCCAATTGGTGACCCTTAATTCAGTGAGAGACCTTGTCTCAAAAAATATGACATTAGCCTTGGGCCCACATGTGTACATGAATGAACACACATACACACACACACACACACACACACACACACACACACACCAAAAAAAGCTAAACAAACCAAACCCATACTGAGCCCAAGTCCGAAGTGTTTAAGATCAAAGACTTCACCACAGCCTCGGAGTGGGAAAGGTTTATTTCAAAAGTTGAAGAAGTCTTGAATGACTTGAAACTAATTGGACACCCTCTCGGAAAACCACTGGAAAAGGCTTCCAGTTTCTATTTGTGCCGGGAGTTGATCCTGTACCACAGCGCTCCTTACCCAAATACCACGGGGAAAGAGCTGGTCTCCCAGGAGTGCTGACTCACCTATGAGCACAGGTTAGACCACTACTGCTCAAATTCCTGGCCCAAGAGGGACCTGTCCAGAGCCATCAGTACACAGAAACTAAGGAACAGCCAGGGACAGGATCCTTCTAGTTTCCGTGTGGATCCCGGAGCTGACCCTGGGCCACAGCTGTTCATACTCAAATTCCTCCCAGAGAGAACTGGTGTCCCAGGAGTACTGACACACAGGCTTGCAGGAGGGGCAAGCCACTGTCAGAGATAGGAGGACCAGTTAACACCAGGTATAACCAGGTGGCAAGAGGCAAGGACAAGAACATAAGCAACAGAAACCAAGGCTACTACTTGGGAGAACCCAGTTCTCCCACCACCATGAGTCCTGGTTACCCCAACACACCAGAAAAGCAAGACTGATTTAAAATCACATCTCATGCTGATGATAGGGGACTTTAAAAAGGACATAAATAATTCCTTTAAAGAAATACAGGCAAACACAGGTAAACACCTTGAAGTCCTTAAAAACAACACAAAAATCCCTTAAAGAACTGCAGGAAAACATAACCAAACAGGTGAGGGAATTGAACAAAACTATCCAGGATCTAAAAATGAAAATAGAAACAATAAAGAAATTACAAAGGGAGAGATGACCCTGGAGACAATGCCCTACTCAATGATAACTTGGTCAAGGAAGAAATAAAGAAATTAAAGACTTTTTAGAATTTAGTGAAAATGAAGACACAACACACCCAAACTTATGGGACACAATGAAAGCAGTGCTAAGAGGAAAACTCAGCTCTGAGTGCCTCCAAAAGGAAACTGGAGAGAACATACACCACTAGCTTAACAGCACACCTGAAAGCTCTAGAACAAAAAGAAATAAATACACCCAAGAGGAGTAGACAGCAGGAAAAAATCAAACTCAGGGCAGAAATCAATTAAATAGAAACAAAAAGAACCATACAAAGAATCAACCAGACCAGGAGCTGGTTCTCTGAGAAAATCAAGAAGATGGATAAACCCTTAGCCAGACTAACCAGAGGGCATAGAGACAGTATCCAAATTAACAAAATCAGAAATGAAAAGGGAGACATAACAACAGAAACTAAGGAAATTCAAAAAAAATCATGAGATCCTACTACAAAAGCCTATATTCAACAAAACTGGAAAATCTGGATGAAATGGACAATTTTCTAGACAGATACCAAATACCAAAGTTAAACCAGGATCAGATAAACCATCTAAACAGTCCCATAACCCCCAAAGAAATAGAAGCAGCCATTATAAGTCTCCCAACCAAAAAAAGCCCAAGACCAGACATTATCAGTGCAGAATTCTATCAGAGCTTCAGAGAAGACCTAATACCAATACTCTTCAAACTATCCCATAAAATAGAAACAGAACAAACACTACCCAATTCATTCTATGAAGCTACAGTTACACTGAGTATTCCTTGGAGATGAAATGGTTTCTGTCTAATCAGGAACTTTTTACAATTTCCTTTCTAGAAGTCTTCATAAGAGATTTTTTTCTACTTCTATCATGTTTAATTTCCCAAATAGATTTTAAAATCTGGTTGAGTGCATACTATTTTTAGCTTTAGAAGATATCATGTATATTTAAGAGGCATTTAACTATTATAAATTATTTTGATGACTTAAAAAAGTCAATCTGAGTTGTATATTTTAAAATAAATTTTATTAGTTTAATAAAAATAAAAATAAATAAAAATAAAATAAATCAAACCCAGTTTTACAACACAACAGAATATAAGCAAAGAAAGTCACTCTTGACCACTTCTAGAATATTCCAGACCCCCCCCCATGTCACAAGTTCATGGATGACTTTCAAAACTTTATATCTAAGACACTGTGACCATAAAATATGAGAATCCTGTAAGAAATTAACAAACATTTAAATTGTTCATTGGTAGGTATTACCTTCAAATAAATTGTGTTTTTGTTTGAAACAATAGAGTGCTTCTACAAATCAAAGTCTTTTCTTCATCCTTGCCTGTAGTCCTCCTTTCAGAGTGTAAGTCCATTTAACTTCTTTTTATAGTTAGAGGACAGATTCATAGTGACAGTTTTCTTCAATTCTTCCCTAAAGAGAAAAGATTCAGAAGGTCAAAGGTCTCTGAGTTACTGGAGGCTCTTTTCCTTCCTTCTGTCCTCCCTGCTGTCTTTCAACAAACCCTTTTTTTCTTTCACCATTTTCCAGATTAAGCCTAATATTCCCTCTCCTTATTCATTTCTTTCTATAATCCACCCACTTCCCAATGATTAATAACCTTCATTATAGTCTGTGTTGGTTGAGAGGTATCTTCCACTGTCTCCTGCATTTGAATACTTGGTCCCCTGTTACCTGTTAGTGTGCTGGCTAGGGAGGTTATGAACCATTTAGGAGGTGGAGTCTTGCTGGGGGAAGTATGACACTGGCAGCAAGATTCGAAGGTTTGTGGGGTGGCCCCACTTCCTGTTCAATTTCACTGCCTCTTGTATGTAAATGTCTCTTAGCTTCCTGGCTGCAGCATTGGCCTCATGCCCCTGATCCATACCATCCTTGCCAACATAGACTTTAATTTCCTCTGGAATGTTTGCCCAAGTAAACTCCTTTTTCTCAAATTGCTTTGGAGCATGGTACAGAAAAGTAATACACAGTCTCTCTTCTGATAGCTCCATACAGTCTTTCTGATGAACTGCTGTCAAATAATCTTCCTAAAACAACCGTCTTATTCTGTTCTCCAGAAATGCATTGCCAGTAAAAATATGTCCAAACTCACTACTATAGTAGACAATACCTTTTTGATCTAAGCTTGCCTTAAATTGCAAAACTAACAAACAAAACCCTGTTTCTTTGCTGTGTAGGCCAATGGGAGAAATTAATAGTGAGGTTCAGGCAGTATCTCTAGCTTCTTCCTTTTCTTCATGTGTCTTTCCATTGATCTTGTTCCTATTCTAGTTTCATTTCTGTCGGTGTGATAGATTATCCTGACAAAAAGCAATTTATGGGAGGAAAGTATTTATTTCTGATTACAATTCCAAATCATAGTCCATCATTGTGGGAAACTCTAGGCAGAAACCTAAAACAGCTGCTAGTCGCATCACATCCACCATTAAAAGCAGAGAGAAATGAATGCATGTATGATTTCTTGACCATGCTGAACTGGATTTCTCCACTAGTACACCATTCAGATCTCCTGACTAGAGTACGATGCTTTTGTGAGTTAGACCTTTTCATGTCAATTAATTTAATTAAGACACTCCCTCACATATATGTCCACAGTATTACTCAATGTAAACAATCCTTCACTGAGACTCTTTCACAGATGATTCTAGGTTTTGCCTAGTTAACAATTAAAACTGGTCATCACAATTTCTGGTTCCTATTTTTTTCTTTTAGCCATTTCTTTTCTACTAGTACTACTCTTATGTGATGTTTTCCTAGAGAGACAAGTACCTGATCTTTCGTGGACAGAACATCAATGACCAACCAAAGAAACTATTCTGACATGGGAAACCAATGAGGTTAACTATGGTGATTTTCAGGAACATGAGTGAAGGGTTATTTAAGATCATGGACAACATATCAGAGGCTATGCCGCTGAAGAAAATGTCACTCTTGACAAGTGTTCACTGCTTATAAATTCTTTAAGAAGGTGAGATATCATCAGTTTCTCCAGAAACTGTTAACTGCCTATAGGCGCTTAGAGATGGACTGGGGTTTATAAATCCCTAATTCTTGGAAGAGAAGTGGCCTTGTGAGCACACTTCCACCCTAAACTACTGCTCTTTATGTAGCCTCAGGGATGAGCAGAGTTTCAGGAACACATCTCTTCTCCAAGAAAAACCCTAATGGGGTTAATCTTGTGTAGGTCTTTGTGAATAATCACAGCTACTGAGAATTCAGAAAGACAATGGGCATGCCATGTGTGTAAGACAGAGGTCTACAGCAGCTACTCAAAATATGATCCATTACTAGAATTGCAGTTATATGGTAAAACACTTGTCTAGCAGTTGCAAAATCCTGGATTTGATCTCCAACATTACTGGGTTTGTGAACCAACCAACTATTAAATTAAGCAATCAACTAATACAAACAAAAACACGCTTGGCAGCATCCGAGAGCTGTTTAGACAAAGTTGTGAATGACATTTCTCCCACATAAATTCTCAATGACTAGGCAAGAGTTTTCATTTTATTTTGTCAGGTCATTCTTATGTACAGTCATATTTGAAAATTATTGTATAGGCCATAGTGCAACATTCTTCTGAAGTTATTTCATTTGTCAAGCTTAAACTGTCGATCTATTATTTTGCAGTAGAGCAAAGTGTTCAATCCAGGCATTTTCCCTTCCATTTGTTTAATATTATGGGCTATCTCAGTGTCTATCAAATATTGAGTTCATGGAGAAGTGAAACATAGGTTTGCTTCTGATTGGAACCATCACACAGTTTCA